>VXCM01001689.1:213778-262261 GCA_014773175.1 Lucifuga dentata
CAAAAAAAAAAAAGGGAGCATACAAGGTCACTGAATCCATTGTCTTCATCGTGGCCTGCCCCTTTACGGCTCAAACCTTTTCCCACCACTCAGACACAGCAGGAACAAAGCCTATCTCCAGCTGCCCATCTCTTTAGTCAGAGCAGGTGGTCTGGACTGGATAAATGGTTCAATGATGCACTGGCAGTTATTGCCATAACTATGCTGAGTCACAATGAATAAATAAAAAGAGATAATTAAAGTCAGGAAAGAGAACGAGGTTGTGGCTCTCACACACACACAGTTCCTTTTCAGTGAGTCAGTGTTGCCTCATCTGAGCTTTACACACCACACCAGAAAGTAAAGGGGTTCATTCTGCCCACGTGGTTACTATTAACTCTTTGGAGTCTAGAGAGAACAAATGTGAAGGACTCAATCAGAAACAGAGCACATGAGAAATAATTTCCAGAATTAAGTGTCTTTCTTTTATTCTATTATGGCAATCTAGTTTATTTTGTTTGCTTCCAGATCTTGACAATAGAAAATTCCTGAAACAAGTTAACTAGTTGTACTGAAAATAGGTTGAAGATTTTTGTTTTTTTTGTTTTAAGAAAATAGGACTTTCAGAGCTCAACAGCAAGACAAAATGATTCCATGACATGATGATCTGACTTTTTAGCAGAAATTACATTTCATATGAAAATCCTAAATTAATGAAATGGCGAATAGTGCTGAAACAATCAAAAAATTAACTGACTTCATTTAAGGTCAGAATCTGCACTTGTGGTTGGTTTCATTCACTTATTTCTACATGTTATGAAAGATGAAAAATTCAATAAATACTGTTTGTAACAGCTGTGGCTTCAGAGCTGACGTCACAATTGTTTTTTGTTTTTTTTCTTGCCTTGTATGTAGCACTGCTCCACTTAGGCAACAGGTGAAAAAAAAACAAACTCCCACCCTGATAAAACAGATGTATTCGCCCACTGGCCATTGCTGCAGTCCCATCAGCTATTAAGCGGAAAACAAAGCCTCCATTCTGGTACATCTTCTCCTTGCCTCAGGGTCAGCAGAGACACAAATAGCACAGACACATGTAACATAGAGCCAAGCCAGGAAACGCACTGCCCACTGAGCCCTGTTATGCACAGGAGTTACACTGACCCATCATATATTATAGAATGATACAATGGAATGATCACAAATTGTTTACAACAACGGAAGAGGGAGGCAAGCCTTTGAGAAAGGCTATTGTTAAAGATCCTTTATTTCATATTTTAGCAAGACGCCTCCCTGTTTTCTGATTGTGCTAAGTTGCAGTTGCTTCCATTTGCTATGGTAAATTTACCATAATATCATGTCCACAGCTGTAATTCCATTAAAACAATAACACAGTCAGGACAAAGTCACCACATCGCTACTCTGAGTTTATTCACTGATTATTTGCCGCTTGACCAATGAATAATCAAAATTTCTGAAACGCAATTCACAATAAAAGTCTCCTAGGGAATCTCGTCTCCTGAACCGCTGGAAGGCTTTTATTGTGAAAAACCAACAGGAAGTGTTATGTTTACATCAACAGTACCTTAACTTTACTCAAACATAGGTAGAATATCTCTGAATGAATTAATCAGAGGCTTAAAACGATAGTGCTGTTAAAAAAAATGTACCATAACTTTACCATTTAAAATTATTAAAGATTTTTCATTCATGACACACAAACACACAGATCCAGAATGCGTGTTTCCCTTTTTAATACTGCTGTTAGTGCAGAACTCTGTGAATGATTGAAAGAGTGTGTAACGTTAAAGCCACTATTTCCGTTTTGGGTCATCACTGGCAGCTTAATCACTGAATACACACTTTTTTTTTTTCAACAGACCAGGTTGATTTCTTAAAAAAATTCTCTAATCTTATGTNCACACACACACACACACCACACGTTTCCAGCACGCAAGTCATGCGCTTTCATGAGCTCTATGATTTATCAGCAAGTTTTAACCACATTGGTGTGTTTTTCAAGATATTGGTTTAAAAAAAAAAAAAAAAAAAAAAAAAAAAAAAATAGAGACGTGACTGTGTCTATTTGGATTCAAGGGAAAGTGCTCCAGTGCGTCAGGCTTCTAAAACTGAATGAAAGACTTGAGATGCCACCTTGAGCGGATTTTGATATTATTTTAAACTCTTTTAAAGCAACCCATTAATTTAAGATACTCTTTGTGACTTGGAAAGCTAAAGAAAAGGTTTTAATCCGGACGGACCGCGGCTAAAGTTGGCGCTAAATTTAATTCCCAGCCGCAGTCAACAAAGGAGGCACGCTGGACCAGAACACAGCCTGAATTATTCTTAATTCTTCTGCATTTTCTTTATTTTCACCAACACAGAAACAGACGAGAGACTAAAACGACCCACGGAGAAGTAAAAACGAACAAACTCGCCACACACCCAAAGTCAAGAGAAGTAATCTGAAAAAAAAAACCCAATCTTTTAACCGAAAAACGCGCGTTTAAGGGTCTAGCTTTAAGTTTATTAAAAACATCAACGAAAAATAACAGTCAGAATCCTTTGACAGTTACAGTTAGCTAATAAAGTATTTAATGAACCACAACGGATGTCCTACCTCGTCATGAGCGTGTGAAGGCAGTTATGAGTGATCCGTGTGTGTGTGTGACCAATTGCTGAGCGGATCATTGTACGCACGTGGTGCTTTCAAGTACCCCTCGTAAAATTCCTCCCCATATCATTGAATCAATACAATTTGACTAGCAAAGTTTAGAGTCAAATTTAGAAGAAATGGTGGTGTGTGTTAGAAGGAATAGGAAGGGAATATCTGTGTACACACTAGACTAGCACATACATGAAATATTATATTTAATAATGTCCATTTCATATCAATCACTGTGGCTTGTGTAAGGCATTAATTTTCAACTTTACTTGTTTTAATTATCCTCAGTTTCAACTCAGATACACCGCATTCAATTTGACTAATTTATCTACTCCCATAAGATCCCGAATAAGTCAAAAACATAACCAGAAAACAGTTTTCAGTGCTAATAACCGAGATCAAATCAATCTATGTAACTGCGACGTGATACACTGAATTTTAGAATTTCTGACTGCCCATGAATGCAGCCGTACTCTCGGCATTATGGAGGAGGAAACTTTTTCTAGTGCTTTGATCTGGAGTAACGTTAAATAAAAGGACAAAAAAAGACTAGAATTGCCCACCAGCTTTTTAGAAAGCATGTTTATGAGTCATCTGTTTTGAATAATCCGTTTACTGTTATCTCTCATCAGAGAAATACCTGGTGATTAAAATAAAAAGAAGATGAGCAAAGTGTGACCTCCATAATCATCACTGATGACTGACTGGAGGGGAAACAGTGGGAGAAGAAAAGGGTTTTTCCCCTTATAAGTAACCTCATAAAAAACTTACATCCTCTTAAGGGACATTTTAAAGGTTTCTTCACTCTTAGTTTGGTAGTTTTGACTATATATATCTACTGGTTATTCTGAAATTACAGTTACGGTTAGACTGATTTTATATGTTAAGTTTAGTTGATTGGCCTTGGGAAAGCAGTAATCATCATGTGAAAACAACTGTATGAAGATTTTTGTAACTGAAGAAGGGGCTGAGTAAAGTCTTTAAAAAGTACTCTGTACTGGTGATTAGACTATAAGTGTAAAAAAAAACAAAAAAACTTTAGCTTATGTAAGCAGAGGCTTCATTCTTCCCCTTACATATACATTTTTTGAGGAAATGTATGAGGAGATTGCTTATTCTGATTATAAGGCAATGGATCGTTTACATGCTTGAGTAAATTAATTAACAATTGCATAATCTGTTATTATGGGTAAGCCAACATCAATTTATGCTGATTTCAGTCTGATTATGGTGTTTATATGAGATTTGAAAAAAAAAATCTACTTATTGCCTAAATAAGAGTAGAATCAAAGCTTTAACATGCATGTAAATGTATTACCTCAGAGGCCATCAAAACTGTCATTAAGCAGTTAGAATTTCAAGCAACTTAAATCTTTAACAAACATACACTGAATCATTATGGAGGAGCAAAACAATACGTGATAAACACGGCTGAATTACATACAATTGCAATTATGAGTTACATAAATGCTCAGCTGTCTTATCTGCAGAAGATACTTGAAGTAACCTTCTCCTCTACTGCATTCAGGGTACGGCATGTTCTTAAGCATCTGCGAGAACTGACACTGAAGTGTAATTCCATCATAACATGTGGGCTGGTCTGAACAGCCGTGCCAAAGCGTTGTTTATGGCTGGTTTTGCGTTGTGTGAGTCTGGTCACTCTAACCACTGTTTGCTCATACAGTCATGGTAGGTACACAGTCATCCACGCCCTGTCTCCCCCATCTAAAAAAAGCATATGGTGGTTTTGGACATAAAACCATCGTTGCAGGAGTCTGGCTGCTTCCTCACTAAACCAAACCCAACGAGGAGGAGCTGGGTCACAGCAGACTGAAAGACCACTGTGTCTTTGCCACCACGAGCACACAAAAGTACATTTCATTTCCATCACTGGCCGTCAAATTCCTTTTAAATCCTATATAAATACTTAAAAATGTCTCCACTATTGTTCTGTCTTTACCACTCTCTGCATCCTCATGAACCTCAGACGTGTTTACTGGCTTATGCAGTCAAAGGGAAATTGGTGTTCCTTGACTGGGTTTTTCCATGGAGGAAAAATAATGGAGAAAAATGAAGGAGGAGGAGTCAAAAGGGAGGGTGGGGACAGAATATGAGGAAAGGAGGGAAAGGGAGTAAGGAAAGAGGAGAGAATGGGACCTGTTACTCCACCAAGACAAACACTTAACACCCATCTAAAACGTAACATTTGCTTGTAGAGCTGAAACAATTACTGTAGTTGATGCATCGATGAGTCGTTTGACAGAACATACAGCTCAAGCTCTGCTGTAGAGACCAAAATGTCAGATGGACGGTCTACTTGAATAAATGTCTTAAGTTCAAGCACAGTGTGCTCAAATCTTCTTATTTCAAAATAACTGTCTTTGCAACAGAATAAGGAATTTAAAGATGCAATGTTAAAACGGGTTGAATTTGACTGAAAAGTAAAAGTTTTAAAGATGTCTAGATTACATATAATCATATTTAACATTATATTTTAACAATTATATTTCAACCTATGACATAACACGTTTAAATATAGTCACTGAAATACTGTTGAAATAACAGTAATATGTAACCTGGATTTAAAAACCCCCCATTTTTCAACTATATTCCAAAGTGGACCTAGTCAGTGGACACTTTTTCATCTGCAAATTACCAAAACCATGTATATTGTGCGTAATTGTGCTGATAATGAGATAATGAGCTTGTAATGAATTATCAAGGCTGCAGAGCTCTGAGGGTGATACAACAAGGTCCCATTTACACCTTACATGTCTATGCAAAGTGTAAATATGCTTAGAACACATTACAATTAATCTGATCTGGCTAGCATTGTGATGGGTCAACTAGCCAGATGTGAAAGCAATCTGCACAGCTGGGGCACATTTGTGAGATAAAATTCAACCATAAGTTGAAAATGTCACTCCACATTTTCTTCTGCTCAGTTTCCGTTCCACTTCAGTTTAATAAAGGTATTTTGAAACAGAAGTTGTGACTTGCCATAAATTGGTATCCGCATCTGGAACACAGACAGAGAAGGCCTGTAGAAAAAGTTATTAGTTAAAAAAAAAAAAATGTCCATGGAGGAAGGAGAAACTTGGGTTTTAATAGCATGATAACCTGCCAGATGAGTGGGAATATATAAATTTGAGGATTTGGATTTGTTTGTCGATGTTTGTGTAGTTTGGAGGCAATTCTGACTTATTTGAAAATAATGGAATCCTTTCCTTATCTGATAGGAAAATGTTTGCTTATATTATCTTATTGCTTTCCTTTGCTCTGCCCCACCAAGGAAGGTATGAACTCTAATAAAAATAATTATACAAAAAAAAAAAAAAAAAAANAAAAAAAAAAAAAAAAAAAGACCTACCAAATGAGATCCAATCACAATGCAGGCAGAATCCAGATACAAGAATACTTTTACAAGGTGTAAATAGAAGTCCTGAGATCGAATGGCACTATCCAGGCAACGCATCCAGATACAGAGACTGTATTTTAATGCAAAGTGTAAAAGGGACTTAAAACCTCTAAAACTATAAATGGGAAAACTGTGAATGACCTCTTTTCTTATTTGTTGCGTGAATATAAACACTTCCATTGTGAGAGAAAAATCTTATGTCATCTGCTCCTTCACGTCCTGCTAACCTTCAAACATTTCCCTCTTACACAACTTTAAGAACACAACTTTATGACCTAAAATAACATCACACGTCTAATTCAAGAATATCCTGTGAAGTTTGTGGCATAACAGGCAGGCTCAGGGAGAGGAGGAGAGCATGACATGAATGGAACTGGAAGTGGCTTTCTGGCCACATACTGAGATTTAAGACGACAGAGGGAGAAAAGGGAATTCCAATGGATGGCCTCCTCAACCCCTAAATGAGTCAGGAGAGACATAAAATCCCATTTGAGATTAGGAATCTTGTGGGGAACCAAGAAATCTGGCTACACTTTAGGGATTAAGCCTTAGGCTGAACTGATGAAGACAGACAAAGAAAAACTTAACTGTGGAGGTCTACTAGAGTGAAACCATCTCCATCTTTACCATAGCAGCCCCCTCAAATTCTCAACAGAGTGCATGATTGTAAGAAGGATCTGCAAAGGTCATGTATTTGTGATCTGTGTACACAGACAATGAATTCTTCTCAATCCAATGGTGCATTTGGGAACAACAACCAACTATATTGAGACAGTCCACTGTGGGCTTCACTGCAGCAGTAGGCCAACAGCTGCAGATTCAACTCCAAATTCTGCGCTTCACTTTGTACTGAACTTTGAATGTGGGGTTGTTTCTGGCATTCCTCTTCATAATCCTCAAAAACACAGGAGACTTTTTAATTGCAGTGTTCACTCTTCAGCCTTTACAAGCCTCATTCATCAAATTTTGGTATGTGTGAAATGTTGACAGAGGCTTAAATTTGGGCATGAACCTATCTAAAAAATTAAACATGCTTGCCAAACATTTTCTTAACCTTATGATTTGTAGCTGAAGTGTTTTTCATTGATGGTCCTCTGACAATTTGGGTCTGATATTCCGCCCACTTTTCAAACGTGCCGACAGCAGCTTTAAAGCGTCATTACTATCACTTCTCATCCTGGCCCATCCTGTTATCCCATAGGCCTGCCCTCAGGGTTAACTTTTTCTCTGGAGTGTTGCCATCACCATGTTTTTCTAAGCTTTGCTTATGTCTATTTAACATTCTGTTGGACCATTTGAAATTCATTACTCAATTGTTCTCTCTCTACCGCTGCGTGAGACGGCACCAGACACACAGCGTCTATTTCCAGATTTAGTGATACCAGCCCAATAAATCAACTGTTTGAGGCCTGCCTCCAATTGTTTTCTTGATTGTGTGGAAGCTGAAATCCTTCTGTTGAAGTCATCAGATCCATAAAGAAATTCTCAGACGTGATCAGCGTGACTGACACATTACAATACTGTACAAGACTTATAAATGTTAGCAGGTCATTCATAAATTGTTTTTACCCGGGTTTCTTTATTTCTTTATAGTTTATTTTAAAAGGGTCAGGGGTCAGACAGTCCATGGGAGGGGTCTCCACAATGGTAGAGGACACATACCAATCAAAGGGATTCTTGGGTGTATTTATGTTACAAGTTTCTGAACTGTGAAGCCCTAATAAAAGATTTATTTATGCTGGATAAATGCAATGGAATGGAAAAGTAATAAATATAATACTAATGTGATCATCTCACACCAATATTATATTGAATGCAGTGGTGAATGATGTATTTAATTAAGCTGATTAACTGATTGATAAAAATATCTTAAATATATCCTATAAGGATTACATGACCATAAAGTAAAGCAATCATTTAAAATTAATGACATTACACAGTAATTTGTAGTTACCCCACTTACCATCACGCTTTCAGTGCTTCTAATAAATGAGATCAGCAGCTTCACACTCAGATCAAACAGGTGATCATACAGGTGATCATATAGGTGATCCTACAGGTGACTGTAAAGCATAATAGTGCTGTATCTTCCATGTAATTCTCAGAAACTTCACAACCTACAATACAGAGTCCATGCTGCTCATATAAAAATCAAGATAAACAAGACAAGAAGAGCAGATCAGTACAGAGTTCTGAAAAGCAGAAATGCCACAGCATTTCTGCTTTCATGAATTCAGGCTCCAAAAATATGAAGCCTGAATTCATGAAGCAACCTTTTCAAGACTCTGGAAGTAATTAAATACTGGATTTTTTTTCCCTCATCATTTATTGTTTTTACTTTCTGTTCTGAGTTTTAAAGTATTGTGCTTTCTATTATGGGAAAGGCAAGAATGACAGCATCCTGCAGTTATGCCGTTATGACAGAATCAGGAACGTTTTCCATTAAATTTTGAGCCTCTTTTCCTTTGTGCAATCTGTGACAAAACAAGCATCACTGAACTGGAAACTGATTAGAAAGGTGTATTTCATATTATAATGGTTATTGTAAGGAGAATTTGTCATTGCCTGTTTGGAGTGACCTCATGGAAATACACTGTTACGTGTTATAAATTCATTAAAAGCACAAACAGCTAAATGACTGTTTACCAGATAATATAGTATTAATTAATTTCAGTAATCTATTAATAGGCATATACGTTAATCTGTAGTATAAATTTTTAAAAACCTCAATGTATAACAAGAACATATTCAGCTGCTGCCAGGAAACCAAACACTGTTTCTGTTCTTAATGTTGTTTCTTCTGTAATGGGAGAGATAACATTATTTCAGAGAAAGTCACAAGATCACTGAAGTGAATGTGGACTGCATGTCAGCGTGACAGCCCCTGATGTAATGAGATACATTTGCTGTACGCACATCCCAACTGTCTTGAACAAGGCTACAAAATAACAGGCCAGTGAAGGGGTCAATTATACATTTCTACTGAGCAAATCCCAGAAGCAAAATTCCAATATTATCATTAAATAATGATTGATTTTCACACATTTTAAAGACATACTAGAATTCAAAGAGCTGTATTGTTGCCTGCGGGATTCGTGTGTCCCTGCATGGCAGCGCTGTTGGTCTGAAGTCTATTATAACACAATGAAAGCTGAAACCTTAGTTTACAGACAGAAGCCTGTCGGTGGCATTTCTGGCTGCCATTTACAGATGACAATAAATCTTGGCATATTTTCAACATTTGCTAAGCAAGAGCAACGAAAGTGACAATGATAACCCAGGAAATAAATGACATAATAAAGGGCACTATAAATGCCCATAACACATTTCATGTTGTTCTCAAATTTCTAATTTTGCCTTGAGTCCAAAATTTATGATTATATAAAACTGAGAAAGCTGAGAAAAGCAGTGAATCCCCATAAACAAGAAGCTGCAAGTTGCAAATTTTGGGTCTATAACTTAATAAATTATTTCACAATTATCAAATATCAATTTTTTTTGAGAATTTTCTGTTAATGAACTGATCAATTAACCAGACAACCTTTTCAGCTCTACACAGAATTCTTTTGGAGATAAACACACGAAACATCCCTGGTAAAAGAATTACCTGAATATCATACCATAAAAAATATTTACACTGTAATAACCATTTTGAAAGAGAGAAGCAAAGACCAGACAGAAGTACTTTAGGCTGAACATAGAGGTAGCAGAGACTGGAGCACATCCTGACACCAAACACAACTAGTTAGTCTGACAGTCACACCAAAGGAGTGAGCATCAGGTAAAACTGGTCGACCAAATTAACAAACTGAAGAAGAAGTAAATTTGTGGTCGTCTGGAGAATAACAGTTGTCTAGCCAGGTTGAGTAATATCAGAATTAATAAGACAAATCCACAAAGCTATAAAAAAAAAGTGTGTGGAATACACGTGTGTTTGTGTATGTGTGGTGTGTGTATGTACCTCTGACATTCCCTCTTTTTTCTATAAAAATTTACCACTCTAAAACAAAACTCTTACAGACTCAGAGGTAATTTCCTCCCTTGGGATCTGGTTCAGCCAGCGGGCTCCGACTCTCAATCTAATGAGGACAGCAACAATATTTTACCTCCAACTTCAACATGTCAGGCTCAGTGGCCCTGAACCAGTTAGCATGTGAATTTTCAGAGTACACTGCTCTTTGATGTCCATTACACCCCTTGTGAAACCAGATGTGTGCATTTTAGTTCCTATAATTGTCCTTTTAAAGGTACCAGTTTAAAGATAAATGTACTACATTGTACCTGGATCAGTACCTCCAGTGTACAATGACGGCATCAAGCATTAGCAGGAATTGGAATCCTGCCTCTCAGTAATCTGTGGTTATTGTTTCTCAGTAAATGTTAATTTCTTTAATTTTAAAGAATGTGAATAGAAAATCATTGGAGATGACATCCTAACCCCCCTCAAAGGTTCGTGCCCATAACCCTTTAAAATTCATCTCATAATTCCTGCTCCATGTGGGGTCTTGAAATATTTACTGACAGGGCAAGTTTCCCAGAGGCATTTCAGTTTCACAATCATGACTGACCTTTGTTTGCTTTTTTGGAAAACCATTCCAGCAGAGGCTTAGTCTGAGTTGACCACTGCAAAGTTTAAGACTAAAGGACATAAAGCTAAAGTCCTGGTTAAGCTTGTCATAACCTGCAGAAAGCTCATGTTACAGAACTCCTGAAAACTCTGAAATATAGCTTTAAAACAGCTCTAATGTCGGTTAAGCTCTCCTTAGGGGCTTGACTGATTTTTGATTGTCCACTGGGTAGACACTAATGTCCCACAATGCAATTCAAAAAAGAAATAGTGGAAAAACTGTGGGACTATATTATACATTCATAAGTTCTTTGCATAGTTACAAGTTGACTGACATCTGATGGTGCACAGGTCTCCTTTCTTGTACTTTTCAATTATTGCATGTTAACCGAAAACACTGTATGCTATAAAGATTACTATACAGTATACTGTTCACTATTAGTAGTATATAAAATGGAATTTGGTGCATTGCATGCTTACATTTTCACTCAAAACAAAGCCATGGACAGCAATATGAGAACTGTGGCTAATGCTTGATCATAAGATGCAGGTTATCAGGATGCCTCTATGTTAGAAAACATAGAAAGTTAGAAAATTTGATTTTTTTAAACACTTTTCAAGAATTTATTGTTTATTTATCAAACAAATTAATACTATATAATTATTGTGATGTTGATTATGTGTCATATTTAACAGTTTATTTGAGTTTTTAGCCATGTCAATTATGGTCAAGTGCTGGGTGAGACTAACTTGGCATGGAGCCACTCTGTGGGTAATTCAAAGAAAATGATTTATTTATTTATTTATTTATTTATTTATTTATTTATTTATTTTCAGTTTTGATTTTGGCTGTTCTTGGTAAGTTTGGCATGGCTGGTGATCCTTTCACATTTGATTCAACATTGACATCAAATATACTGATCAGTGCAGGTTTATATAGGTGTTCACAGGTCCTGATAATCATCCTGACTCTTTCTACATCAGATAATACAAATATCTGACTGTGAAGCAAACAACTGCAGCAAACAAGAGAGCACAGGCTAATCTCATCTAACAGGAAAAACTCCAGACCCTTAGCAGCACATCTGTCATTACAGACACAAAGAAGGAGGAACAAGATGTATCTTTGCCCAGAGACAATGTCAACAAATTTGGATTAAGACAAAAATCTAACTAGATCTCATTTGCATGTTGCAGCAATGTTCCTCCTGTATTCTGAATACTGAATTTATAGTGTAAGAATATCAACAGACATATATGTAATTCTGTTACTCAACAGTTTAAAATGGGAAGCATGTGTTTTTGATTTTTCCCAGGAGTTTCCTCTAACCCAGTTTGGGAAGTTACATAATCTTATCCTGCTGATGCAAAATGTTTTTCTTGCCCTTTCAGTCTTCACATACAAACAATATGATGCACCATATGCTTTTATTGTGACATTTGAATTAATTTCACCAGTATATTAATAATACAAACTTGTGAGAGCATTTGTTGATGTAAGCCAAACTGATTCGATCTGCATCCTCGAAACTCAAACAAGTTCGCATAAGACAGTTTATCCAAGATGTAAATACAAACCTAAATTTATCTACTTGTGGAAAGTTAATGAGCACACATTTCACTGTATCTGTATTGTCACTGTATTTAAACTAAAGTGAACTGAGCTTCGAAAAAACTGGTTTCTGAACAAATATGCAGAAATGCTCACTTTTTTTTTTTGTTTTTTTAAAACAACATTTTCTTTCAAACAGCTATGGAGGAGATCTCTCAGTTTTACCTTTCTCCTTCCTAATTTTGTGATAAAAATCAAATGATGCAAACATACTAACCTATCATTTAGGCAGACCACACCCACATGCACACACACACACACATTTACCAGGCAAAATTATGGTCACCATGCACTTGTTTATAGTTTCCTGCCCCTGCTTTGCCCTTCAGTTAGTCCCTCTGGTTATTAGTTAGCAATCATGACTTTGTATCCCAGGGGGCATCTGGCTGCTAACAATGGGCCTCATTCACCAACCATTCTTGTCTCATAATTGCACTAATTTCTTCTTAAAACCCACAACACAGTTTCCACAAAGATTCTGACATTCACTAATGCTTTCTTATTTGGGATTTGTTCATAGATAAGAACAGAATCTACACACACTCAAGAGCACATTTGAGTGCTGACATGTTTGTGGAAAATAATTGGTAATTGCTTTTTCTTTAATTCTACAGTTGTATAAGATTATAATTTTTTTTAAACTTCTTCAGTTGTGTGCCCTTCTCTACATACACCTTTCACTGAAGTAGTAATAGCATCCCATGCTGCTAATATGACAGCTGGTCACTTCCTGCAGCAGCACCTTCACTTCACAACTCCTTAAGTTTTTCTTACGTTTGGAGTCCAGTGCTTCACTGTCTTTAGATTTCCGTTTGGGCATTCTTGACTTCTCTCATAACTTTTCTTTTCAGTTTCTGTGTGTGCACGTAGCCCTGCATGGGGATGGGCATGGGGATTTATGGGCATTGGCAGGGTGTGTACCTATGCTAATTAGGAACAACTGGCACATGCTTTCAATTTACGAGGACCATGGGATTCATCATTATTAGAACACAGGTGTGAACAATTCTGCGGTTTAAGAACACATCATGAATCTGACATAGACATTTCTTAGGACCTTTCTCAAGAACAAATTTAAGAAAATCTTAGGCAGATATTGGTGAATGTGCCCCATTGACCCTTATAATGATAACCTCGGTCACCTGGTTGCACTCCACTGCGTCACATTACACTGCCACTTCAATGCTGTGTGTGTAGCCTCCGGCTGGGTTTCAGTACAAACTTTCTAATAATAGTCGCCTATCTGGCTCAGGACACAGGGCTCTGGTGACAGATCAGGTGATCGAAGCAGTCATAAAAAAAGAGTGACTGAGCAAGTATATGACAATGTCAAGCGGGCTGTGAAAAGTGAGGGAATGGGTGCAAGTTTCTTTTTCAGAGGCACTTTAACAAGGCATATGGCTGAAACCAATATAAAACTTAGATTCTATGCCTTCAGTTATGGTATGTTCCTGCAGCTTCAGAGGTTTGTGACAGGGATATAATCCATCCATCTATCCATCATTCATGCCCGCTTATCCTATTCAGGGTCACTTCACCTTACCCTGTGTCTTTGGAGGTGGGAGGAAAACAATGCAGAACAAGTAAACTCCACACAGAAAAGACCTAGCTGGATTCAAACCCAAGACATTCTTGCTGTGAGGCACTAGTGCAACACTGCCACAGCGCCACCCCTAGGGACATAATGATTTATTGCAATAATGATTCCATTTGAATATGACTTTTCCAGTTAAGATTCAATGCATCACCAAATCTGCAAAGAATGACTTTGATTTTCCAGGTCAAACTTTAGTGAAAATGACAGAAACTCAGTATTTCAAATTCAAGTTTCTTTTATTATTTACTCTCTCCTGTTTAGCTCTGCAGAATTGAATGCTCAAACATCTTCTAAATGCAAATTTAACAATCAAATACAATGTGATGCATTGTTGTTGTTTTTTTCACCTCCAAAAAACTTTGAACTTTCCCTTTAAATGCATAACACTGCTGGCTGCAGGTGTAAACTAACATAAACAGAGCAGAACAGCTTATCACTGTGAGAGTAGCAGCTTTCTCAAAGCACCGGGAACACTGATAAGCATGCAGCTTCAGCAGTCACAAACACACTCCACCAACATTAAGACTCTGAGAGGGAAGATTTTAAAATGGTGTGTGTGTATTTATATCTGTGCAAGCCAAGAGTGTTTACATGATACAGTAGTGCTTCAGCTCAGAAGGGTCTATTCTTGGAGCTCTTTCATGCTGTCCCCTGCTGTGGAGTGTGTGTGTGAGTGAGGAAGATCTATATTCTCACACTGTCACCTGCTGTGATGCCTCAACCCAGACCATGTAGGAGTTTCGACCTGTGGACTAGAGCAATGTTTCGTCCAAAAGAGGTCAGCTTTCAACTTCCTCTACAGCTATCATAACATGTATGTTGAGAGAGAGAGAGAGAGAGAGAGATTTTGAGTCAGATAGATAGATAGATAGATAGATAGATAGATAGATAGATAGATAGATAGATAGATAGATCTGCATCTGTATCAATACTCAGAGAAAGAGAAGAAAGTAAGAGAAAGTAACTAAGTATATATCAAGTACTGCTCCGTAGAACTTTTAAGGGTATTGAGTATTCCCCTTAGTGCTACTTTCTGCTTCTAACTACATTTCAGAGGGAAATATTTAGAAATGCGCTTTTCATTACACTACACTTATCTGATGAGGGAATAAGGGAATGAGGGAAAATTCATCAAATGTTGTGAATGACGCACATCTTCTGCTCTGTCACATTTGGACATGATGCGCACTGTGACTCTGTCACCATTTGACCTTCAGCTTGCCACGCAGTTTTTAGCTGAAGCTTCATGAACTCTTCTGCATTGGGACACAGACAGAAAAAAAGGGCGATTTTAACAAATATTGAATGATCTGAGTTGCTTATTAGAGAGGAACATCCATGCACTTAGAGGGCATCCGTCTCCCCGCCTCCAAATTTAGGCTCTGGCAGACTGAGCAGACTGCGCACCGTCCATGCTCGTCCTATCGACGGATGAGAAAGACAAACTCACTTACCCACATTAAATCGGCCTGCGGTGCTCTCGCATGTTAGCAGCGCTGCTGTTCAGCGGCAACAACGTTCATTAATGCATCCGCCTGTTTTGCTTCAAATGGATTGGAAACTAACTCAACTGAGCGCTCCGCATTCATGCAGCTGGCACAGAGCGGAGCAGGGCAGCGGGATGGTGGTGGAAGGGGGGGATGNCGGACAGGTATCTGACTGATCTAGATCCCGACAAATAACAGTCCAGCCATTTACTCTGGATTTTTAAGAACCAAAAAATAATCCTTTTAAATCTGCGTCAGATCTGGGTCATATATGGAGAGAAAAGAAAGAACAGCCACGACACTGAGTTTACACTGAAAGTCAGTTCGGATGTGCATATAAACTGCACATGTATCATAAAGGATTTGTAATGACTGCTCAGTGCCTATCCTGTCATAATAAAAATAAGAATATTATAAGAGAAAAACCACTAATATATGGACAGGAATGAAATAAAGTTTAATGCTTTTCCTATAATTTTACATTTTTGTCCTTACTACCATATGAACTTATATTGCAATGATTAATGACTTAAAAATATTAAGAAAAGTACATTTTCATAGGTCATTTTCAGTTGGCAGTGGCACTGTCACCTAAAAAGTAACAAAAAATTTGTGGTGTGTTTTCTCAGAGATAGACACAAAACTGACAGAAGGAATTCACTTCTACACAAAAATTACAAAGGCGTTTCATATTTGTGAAAAATGTCTCATGTTTTCAAGTTCCTTCTCAGAGCTATAAAGGAATAAAAAAGCGCTTCTGGGTTTCTATCTAAGGTCACAAACACTAAGCATTACAAAGTGTATTTGGCATTTGTTTACCACATAAAGCATTTTTTTTTCAACCATATTTATTTTTGAGCACACATCAATGCAACATAGCTGTCTGGCTGGAATAATTTGTGAGGCCTGCCTTAAAATATGGTTCAATAGGTAGAGGTCAAGTTCATATGAATATGCAATACGAGGTTGAGACCAATGCAGCTGCGTGCAGCTAGAGGAGTCAGGATAGGATCTAAACTCTGGTGGTGATGAGAGATTGCAGGTGAGTGATTTACCTGATTCTTGCTCTCAGGACACTGCCATTCTCAGTGGTGCTGGAGGAGGAGGAGGAGGAAGGAGGAGGAGGAGGAGGAGGAGGCAGGCTGCATGTCTAGTCTGTAAAACAGAATGACAGATGCACTGATAAATTTAAAAATAAGTGTCGCCTACATGATTGCTTCAGAGAAAGGATGGAAAAAGCTCACCGGTTAGGTAGATGCAGTAAATTTCTGAGAGGCCCTGGGTTTTGAACGTCCCCATAAGCTTTGGTTTGAAGCCCTTAAAATAAAACTGTTGCCTTCTTCTGATGGTTCCCTATGAGACACAAAAAAAGGTGAGCCACAGGCTTGCATCCCAGTTTTTCATTCATACTCTTGGATAAAATATTTGAAAGAAACCACACTGAATAAATCAGGTAACAGCTGACATGTGAGGCTTTACCTGATCCCATCACTAGATCTATAAATGACAAGTGAACAAGGATACGTGAGGAAGCGACTGTGCTGGATGGTTTCCCGAAGCAACAACTGTAAAGCAGTTTCAGTCACGCATTCTGCTTCTAATGGCAGAGCTGCTCGCTGTATGAAAACTTTCTTTGGCTAATCCCAGTACCATGATTCATGTGTACTGGGATTAGCCACAGAAAGTAAAGAATAACTCAAATGTATTAGTTGGAATTTATATCATGCCATGACTCCCACATTAACAAGAGAGAATAACTTATTCTGAGCTTCGGTATCTCCACCTTTAAAGGGCCATAACGGTGCTTTTGCATGTTTGAACCCAATATATGCTGTATAACCCACATACATGATGTTACTGTCTACCATTTTCCAAAAAATAAAACTGTATTTTAGGTTTTGTGTTAGTTTTCTAAATATCTTAATTTTTCAAAATCAAATGTTCTGGCCATACACCCACCTTAAATTCAATGTTTCACCTGCTCACACCTACAGTTGACTGTAGAAGCCACAGCTGTTTAATTTCTCAGTAAAAGCAGTCTTCTCTTGGATTCCCTGGGAGAGACATCTATTTTCTTGTGTAACTCTGATCGTTACTTCCACAAAAAATGTAATAGGCATTTTGTTCACTGTGAAGGATTACCTATTTCAAGTATGTTTCAAGTCTCTAAGTTGATTGTTATACTCGAATGAACTGAAACCAATGGCAGTCGGGAAGGTAGGGTAAAAAAAAAAAAATCTAAAATTTACCATTCCAGTAGTATGTTTTGGAAAATAGTTAGCAGGTTGTACATTTTGGGCTCACACATGCAAAATCACTGGGGTGATCATTTAACCCTCTGGGCCCTGTGAAATTTTTTCAAGAAAATTCTTCATTCAAGGAAAAACAATTCCAATCTAAAAGCATTTTTTTAAAAAACAAACCCTAAAATCATAAAAAAAAAAAATTTGTCAATTTTCCACTTAATTCTATAAGATGCTAGAAAATAAAATAATCTCCAAAAAAAAAAAAAAAAAANAAAAAAAAAAAAAAAAATCAGCAAACAATGTGTCAAACAGTGGCTTTAGACTCCAACAGGTTATGTTGTTCTTTTATTGCCTATAGAATACCTATAGAATATGTGCATGTGTGCTTGAGTCCAGCAGATGTGCACCAGATGTTTGTGGTCCTCCTCCCTAACAAATCAACCCTTGAGGTCATCATCTGGACCTCCACACCCAGACCTCGGGGTGAATTTGGAATCCCCTCAAATATTCGAGCTTTACTTTATCCTGCATGGAAACATCACCGAGTGGAGACCCAGTTATGCAACCGACTGCTGTATAAAAGCCCTGATAACTGTTCTGTGGTGGTAAAACTCTGAGTTTTAGGCTGTAAGGTGTCTCACGCATACACACTGCCACACACATGCACACATAAAATACCTTGATCTAACCCACCTCCTCCCATGTAATCTATGAAGCACACATAGCTTCTGTCCTGACCCACATGAGGAAAAATCTGTGAAATTCCCTTGGGTAAGTTTCACATAATTACACCTCACAGAAGATTAACCTCTTGCCCTCTTTTGTCAGAAAAATATGGGGCAATTTGCTCAAACAGCCACAGTCCAGGTCAAATTCCCTCTAAGCTAGGAAATTGCAGTTTGGTATGGCACTATTTAGCTCAAGCTAGTTTGGCCCTAAATAAGTTTGTGATGCATTGATTAGATGAGGTCAGCTGAGAGTGTTGTATACAATGAACAACTACTGAATCTCCATTAAGGCTAGACAGGCGCTGACATGTGGGAAGCTTTTCCCTAAAATCCAGAGGTTTGCTGGTGATCCTGTGTCATTGGGGTGAGTGCATAATCAGATTAGACTAGTTGGTTTAGCATTTAGGCTGCAGGGTCACAGAGGCCCAGCACCACAATTAGCTCTTTTAGCTTTACAATCTAAAATCTGAATCGCCTGAAGCAGCTTGCTGAAGAGGGTCCTAACTAAACTGCTGGTTGATGGGAGACTTTGAGACCACCTATCTAGATGTTATGATCAGCTTTTTTTTTTTTTAGACCAAATCATTCATGGGAGTTGTTCAAAATTTGGTGACCTTTTGAATGTAATTATACATTTGTTTTTGAAATGGTTAAAGCCACAATAGGCTGATAGAGCAGTAACTTCTTCAACCTGAGAAAGAAAAATAACATTCTGCCTGGCTGCATTCTTAACTTGGCTGCCCTTAAAGTGAATTTGCACTCAGACTGCAAATGTCATGACAATAACCAGCATAAACTTTAAAAAAAAACAAACTTATTTTACATATAAATTATAATATGTTATAATATATATAAAATATACTTTAATAGATTGATCCCATCATAAAAAGACAGATGGTGAAAGAGCCAAAAAATCTGATATTTGTTTCTCTTAGAGTTTTACCTTAATAGGAATTCTCATTCCGAAATTGTTCAGGTCTTCCTGGGTTGCTGTACAGTAATTTAAAGGCTGGTGCCACCTAGTGGTAAGTCTTTCCTCTCACAAGACAACAGGTTAACTGATTTCAGCTTGCACAAACTTGATCAAGATGCCCACTCTTTCCCCAGTAATGTAAGGTGCAGTAGAACATAAAGCCCTTTGCTTTAAACCCTGATATTCTGTGAATTTCTTCTTCTAACTTCTTAAAATATTAGCCCAGTACAGAGGTCTTTTCTGAGGAAAAATATTAAAGTATTTTTCAAAAGTCCTTTATCTCTTATTATTACCCAAGAGTATCAATTATTTTTGTGTCACATCCCCAAAATGCATGCTGTTCTTTTATAAAAATTCATGTCATCAGTTTTTGATTTTACTTTAAAGAATCACATTCACAAACTTATGCTGGTAATCAGAAAGCATATTTTAGTGCAATGACGATGTGATGCGATTAAATCAGAGGCTGCTATAAGAGCTACACCAGCAAAACAACTAGCCTGTAATTAATGACAGACACCAAACAATTTTAAACTTATTCAAGTTGTTACACGAGGAATGATAACAAAATCGCAAAATAGCAATTCATTAATTAAAAAACAAATTAAAAAAACCACAGTCGTGCATAAGGTTGTCCCACGACAACACAAGTTCTGTCAATAGTGCCAGAAGGGAATAAAGACTGATACTCAGTATTTCTGAGTGTGAGTCCCCAAGTGATATTTTAGGTGTGTACTTTGTAGAAATCCTCTGCCGCAAACATCACACTGATACGGCCTCTCTCCTGTGTGGCTTCGCATGTGCTTCCTCAGATGGCCGCTGTGGGTGAAACTTTTATGACAGTAAGAGCAGCAGAAGGGCTTCTCTCCTGTGTGAATCCTCATATGTATTTTCAGATCTCCTTTCCGGCCACACTCTTTTCCACAAACATGGCAGCGATGCAGTTTAACCCCTGAATGCCTAGCCATGTGTTCAGTCAGAACAGTGATGCTATTGCAGCGTTTACCACACACGTGACAGCAGGTGGAGCCCTTGTGTGTCATAATGTGCACATTAAGACTCTCAGGGGACTCAAAGATTTTCCCGCACACTCTGCAGGCAATGCCAATGTCATTTGGAGGTACATGACAAATATGATTTCTTAAGTGCTGACTGGAGGCAAAAGATTTATCACATAAATTGCAGTGGTGGTTAACTGTAAATGGGTTTATATAGCATAAATTTGCAGATCCCCTGGAAGTGATAAGGGAAATGTGACTGTCATCTGTCAGTGTTTGGTTAGAATCAGTAAAACTTGCTGCAGGTCTTTCACTCTCAGTATCATCTGGCACATGTATGTCATTTTGAATCAGAGATGGTGAAGATGGAGTTGAGGTACGAGGTACCGTGAACTGTACAGATTTAGTTTCCTGAAAATCCTCACGCTCTTCCTCCCTTTCACTGTTTTGAATATGGAGTTCTAATGACACTTCTGGATCTTCCTGCTGATTTTTCCTCCAGTCAAAACTCTTAAACTCTTGAACTTCTTCTTGTTGACCGTCCCACCGTTCCAGATCTTCCTGTTTAATACATGGGGGATCGGGGCTTCTCCAACCCAGGCTGGGGCTTGGCTCCTGCTTAAAGTGATGCTCCTGAGGAGTTTCCGCTTTATCGATGGGAGGCTGAGGTGGGTCTGGAGAAAAGAGTAAAATATATATATATATAATGAGCATTTCTCACAATATGAATTTTTTCATCAGTGGCATCATCACAGCAGTAATAAATATGTGGATGCTACAATACAATGCTACAATATTGGTGAAGCAGAGATTATTGTTCAGCCTCGTTGCCAGATGATGTTTTCAGTTCTGTATAACTTAAAGGCAAACATGCAGTACCTACACTGTGACGAAGAGGTTTGTTTATGTTGACCGAGGCTCACCATATCTATGCATAGTTCGATTAAAAAAAAAAAAAAAAAAAANAAAAAAAAAAAAAAAAAAATTAGCAACAATGAAAAATTTAGATATTAAGCCAACATGCACTTACAGAGTCCTTGAGATCCCAAAAGATATTGTGCTTTATCTTGTGGGAACAAGATATTATCTTGTGGGAAAAGGATATGAAGCTGGACAAACAAATTATTATCATGTGGGGAAAAAGATTTGTTGCGGCAACAAGATCTCTATCAACTCACTCTCACAAAAACTGGACCTTTTTCAACATGATGAGTCTGTTTCCAACAAGATAAGATGTTCCCACAAGTTAGTCTTTTTCTTAAACATTAGAAGAAATTTTGTAGCAGTAAAGACTGCAAAGAGAGCTGCAAAACTGTAAATAGTGCAGCAGTGATGAGCTGACGATGACTGAATGACCAGAAAATTAATCACCTCCAATTCTGCTAATTCACTGCAGATAGTTTAAGTATAAATACTAAATATTTGCTAGTTAGTCCTTCACAAATGCAAAGAGATGTATTTTCCTGTCATATCTATAAATTGACGTTGGTTTGTTTGATAAAACTTGTTAGATTTAAGCAACTTAAAGATATCACATGAATAACAGATGACAATTTTTAAACGTGTTATAAAGACAACAAAGAATCTATTAATTAACAAACACACCTATGTTTTTATCTTTAACAGTATAAATAAAGCATTTTCTCAAACACTGTCAATAATCGGTTAATTCAGTGTAATAAAAACAAAAGTGCGGAAAAGATAAGGGAGAATAAAGTTAGCATGACGAGACCTTCTGCAGTGACCAAATGGCCTAAGAAACCAACCCCATCAAAGAGCCGAAAGATTAAAAACGACATATAATGAGCATTAAACAAACCTGTGTTGTGGTTTGAAGTGAAGTCGAGCAGCAGTCCTCTGAGTCGCTCAATCTCCTGTCGAGAGCTGCAAACTTCTTCTTCGTATTTTATTATTGTTTTCTCGAAAACCTGAAATATTTCCTCTGCAGCGGCTGTCAGTCGCTCGTTTACAAACGCCTTAAGAAGCAGCGGCGTTGACATTTTAACAAAGATTTTAGGGTGTGGATGATCCAAGGTTTAAGTTTTACTATATGAAGTCCGAGTCCTGTTAGCTTACAAGCTACGGAAGTAAATAAAACATGAACAAAAGAGGCCCGTTCCGCCAGCGGAAACAACAGTCAGACTTCCGGTATGAGGTCTTCAAAATGAAAGCATATGTATGTATTTATGTATGTATGTATGTACGTACGCATGTATGTGTGTATGTGTGTGTGTGTGTGTGTATGTACTGTATGTACTAATGCATATATGTATGTATATACAGTACTCATGCATATATACATGTATGTATGTACGCATGCATATATGTATGTACGCATGTATGTCTGTATGTATACATGCATATATGTCCGTATGTATGTATGTATGTATTTGCCACTATCTATCTATCTATCTATCTATCTATCTATCTATCTATCTATCTATCTATCTGTCTTTCTTTTTTATGCATCACAGAATATTTGTGTTGATATTACATAATTAAATGCACTCAACTTTTGGTAAACCAAAAGTGCTAAGTTGTGCTATTAGTTACCATTTGTACATCTTCAGACTACTATTTATATAGCACTGTGTTTTCATGTTGACAAAAAAAAAAAAAAAAAAANAAAAAAAAAAAAAAAAAAAGCAGCACGTCTTGATACTGCTCTTAGTAATTTGCTGGTGAGTGTAATTTCTGCTACTACAGATGGAAAACAAACCAAACAGAAATATACACAGACACAAGGAAACATACATTTTCTGTCAGACACAGATACAGATATGACAACGCTCACATGGAAGGAGTATAATTGTCTGTTATACTAGTTCATTTACTGGGGAGACTTAAATGTGTAAAAATGTATTAAGTAAGGAATTACATGCAAATAAGTCAGTTTACTACTGCCAATGCCAAAGCCTGACTCAGAAGTGTCAGTGTGAGCAATGAGATGATTTTATTATCACCACCAGAGGGAGGCACCACCTTCAAGATACAACACCAAGCTTATACCCCAACACAAATTAAAATCAATTCGCACTTTCTTTGCTACTCCTCATAAATCATGAAAGTGAGATACTGTGCTGCAAAAAGTTTTTAAATACATGGTGTTAATACCTCGGCTGTGTTAATGTAATGTGAACAAAGCTATCGTTGATTAGTTAATGACAAATAACTCTGAATAAGCAATTATGGAATTCATACACAATGAAAAGCTGTTATAAGAAAGAATGAAAAGTAAGCTTTCAGAACTAATGTAATAATGTAATAGATCTTTTTGCATGAATTTTGCTACAATAGAAGCACAGGTGCAACTAATAACTAATTATGGTTCCATTCCACTATATTTTTGTCAATCACCAGCACACAAAATAGAGCCTCTGACGCTAAAATATCTAAATTCGTTATTGACGTTATTCCATACAGCTATTTGAAGTCTTGGGGTCAAAGCCTAATTTTAGGAGAACTATATGCAGCAAAGCCTCACAGAATACATCTTACCGCAGTGTAAGCATTTTCATTTAAACTAATTATAGCAACTAAAGATTTGTGTCAGATAAAAGAGAAAGGAGAAAATCAAGACGGTTTATTGGAGGCTGGAACACACAGCCCAAAAGTGGGCGTGTCTGACAAATGTAGACTGAAACAAGATGATTCACCTGCTTGTCTAGATTTAAGAAACCCGTTTTTAGTTTAAAAAGAAACGCTCAGAGCTATTATATGAAAAAAGAGTAACAAAATTACGCACAAGTGCATTTTATTTTATCTGAATTTTGCTTAACTCGCGACTGTTTATTAAACATGCACCTACAGGTTTTAACGAAGACCGTTTTGCGCATGTGTAGGACGAGTTACTTCCTGTTGTCTGCCAATGTCGTGGGGTGTACCTCTTTCATTTTCTGTACTATCTTTAGTGCAGCACAGCACACCGCGCGAAAGGGCGCACAAGTAGTCAAATAGGGACCCAGAAGAAATGTCGGAAAGTGGGACTCAAGAGCCTGCAGAGGCCCCGAATGGAAGCGGCAGTGGGCCAAAACGTGGAGCCAGACCGTCTGTAGGCAACAGAGTCACTGTGGTTCTGGGAGCTCAATGGGGCGACGAAGGGAAAGGAAAAGTTGTGGACCTGCTGGCACAGGACGCGGATATGGTGTGCAGATGTCAGGTTGGTTAGCAGCACGCTTCATTCACTGACAATGCGTCTGTCCCTCGTTAGTTACCGCCAGTGTTTTCAAAGTCACCTGCTAGCTAACAGCCTCTCCAATTAGGTGGCAGCTGTGGTCTGGTCTGGTGCGGTCTGTTAACATCTGGTTAGCTAACGTCAAGTTGCTAACCAACGTCTCAGTCAGTGTGTTCTTAGTGTTTTGCTAATGTCACCTTGAATTCCTGCTAGCTGCTTAGCTCTCACACACCTTTTAATGCTGTGATGAATTCTCTCCTGTCGTGCACACACCTGACGAGATATGTTCAGGTAACAGGAGCGACCAGGTGCATCATTTCTAAACGGCGTTTGGCTACCATTAGTACAGCTAGTTAATGTCAACACCTTTGCATAAATACTGGACAGAAGGAAGGTTTTGTTCGATTCTAGCGGAACAGTCTTTCACATCTTAATACGTTAAGATGTTAATTCAAGAGAAGGTGACTAAAATCATTATACCTACAACGCTACTTTTGTTTTTTCTCAAATAGTATCCCCTACGTGAACCCAACCAATATATATGAGCAGCCAATAATGAGATATATCATGTAGTTTATAGTTTAATTCCAGCACTGATGTCATCATCAATAAAGGTTATCAATAAAGGCAAATATTGATAATATTATGATTTACAAATCCTCTATTTAGTTACATTTTGTGATGAAGCACCAGTAGTCATGCACAAAAGGTTGGCACATTATCAATAATGAATTTATGTAAATATATCATATGAGTTTCTGCATTTTAAGGCCTGAGTTTACAACCTAGTATTATCCTGATCGTGCAGGCTGGAGGGACTGGAGGGACCCATGCATCCACCACTTACCTTGTCCCGTCTTTTACATATACAGAGCTTTATCATTTCATAGCAGCAAAGAGAGGTTTCAAAATATGATAACATATACAGTATTTTAGCATGTCAGAATGTTCAGACAGGTACAAATGGTGAACACCGGATTGTCACTTTCTTGTTGAAAGTTAACATCATGATTAGAGAAGTTTGCAACATTTAAAGTTGTATAACAATGAATCATAACTCCACTGTATGGATGCATTTTGCTTATGCTGCATGGAAGACGTATAAAAAACACGAGTTGATTTGATAGCTTCAAGTTGGAGTGAAGCAGTAATCATGGGTTGTTGTTTCAGCTTTCCAGCGCATCAAATGATTGTGATTGCTATTGTTACCTTACCTTATCAGGCTGTAATTTTAATAATATGCACGTGGCCTCACTACTTATTCTTTATCAGGACTTGTCAGGCCAGCAGTATGTACACTTCTTTACAGGAGAGGGGTGCAGCAGGGGTGTAGTTAACACTGTCATCACTGTTGTTGTGAACAAGAAAGTCCCAGTTCAACTCCTGGCATGTTCTGTTTGGAATTTGCATGCATTTTTCATGCAAAACAGATAAATTGGAGACTGTAAAATGCCTGTAGGGTATGAGTGTGAGTTAATAACTTAGACTTGTCACCTGGCTCAGGCTCTCCCCACCCCTTTGTACTGGGTAGTTTCCAGCTGCCAATGTCTCTCAGGTTAAGATGGTGAGTGAATTCATTACAGGGAGGAGGGAAGCACTTCGACTGAAACCCTACCTAAAATGTTTAATAAGCTACTATCGTGGTTCCCATGAGCAAAATACTTCTACCACATCTGCTCCACGTGAGCTGAACTCTGACCAGTCTGTAGAAGACTGGTCATACTGCATAAGTATCAGATACACAGTCAGTGTGTAAGAAGATGCAACAAACTCTTCATTTAACTTGCCTGGATTAACAATGACATAAAACACTTTTTGGCATTCAAGGAAAATTAACTAGGCATCAAGATAGTTCAATAAATTCAGCTTAGTTTAGTTTGGATTAGGCTTAGCATAGCAATGTGGAGTACTTCCTATTCATGTTGGATAGTCAGACTTCAAACTCTTTAACCTTTCTCATACTAGTTTCTCTTCTGTGTTGAACTATGTCTGTATAGTGATCATGCATACTGAAAGCCACTCCCCTGCTGTGCAAAACAAACTGAGCTGTGCCAAAGCTAAACAAGCTACAAAGAAAAAGAACAGTCTGCTTCTGATAAACTTTGGTTTGCATACAAGGATCCATGTTTTGTTTTTTTCTAAGTGTTTTAACTGGTTTAATACAAATTATGTTGCCTGTACTTAACATTTCTGCATTCATGTTACAGTATATATGCAGCAGCCATGATTGGTGTATGAAAACCAAAGACATTTGATTGTCTCTTTGTGAGATTTTACTTGGTTTCGTTTTTGTCAGTATTATATTATAGTAGTTGTGTGAAAGCATATATTGATTTGGAAAGTCTGCTGTGTGCTTTTAGTTTTCTCCTCAATTTTTTCAGCAGACAATATAAATGTGACACTATTGTTAATACAGCCTACCACATAACTTTTCAGCATTTTTACAGTCTTGGAAATCTTCTGAAGGCTAGCCCAGAACTAACTTTATGGCTTGCGACAGACTGTGCTGTCCCTGTTGATAACAGGTTGACATAGCAAAGATTCCTCTCAGATTAGGAGCTTCCTTTCTTCCTGTAGTTCTGCCAACGCTAGAGTCATGTAAAAATAAACTACCTAGGAAATATTACTGCACAGTGCAGCGAGAAGGGGTCCTATTGATGTGTGAGTTAGTTGTGGAGTAAGTGTTAGAACCAGTAGCGTTGATCTTTTTATAAAATAGGCTTTGCCAGCACTCTTGTGAGGTGTTACTTACAGTACACACCTCTAAGCTTCTGGAAGGTGCAGTTGGGTTACACTGAAATGAGGGTGCAGGCAGAGGTGACGTGCTACCGGTAAAATGCTTCCCAGAAGAATTGGTGGGTGGATAGTATAGGATATTCAGTCACTATCATGCAATATCATATGCAGTATCATGTCCCATAACGTAAACAGCACAGACATTCACTCATTAGCCTCCTGTTCCTCACACCTTAACACCCGTGCCTTCTGTTCTATAGTTAGGACTCGTGGTCTTCTCCTCAATATCTCAGCCATCATATCTAGTTGCAGTTCACCTCTCGTAACTTGACTTTCTAGTATCTGTACCCCAGCTACATCCCTAAGGTTGAGGCCCATGTCCATACCCTTTTCCCTTAAAAGGGTGTCTAAAGGTCAGGCCTTTAGCTTCTAAACGATAGCTTTACCGCTGTCCGCAATCCTGATTCATATCCATGTCCTGTTGCAGCCCTGCATGGTGTCTTTCAACACCTGAGGACATAACCAGAAGCAACATTACAATGTCCCCTAGGCTTTAACATGTTCCACATATTATAGTATCCTTTTCAATATGGCTCAGCAATATCATTTTCATAGCTGAGTTACTTCATAAATAATTAAAATGACTAATCGATTATTAAAGTAATTATGGCTAAACTTTCTGTCAATTTACTAGCCATCTTTATTTTACTTTATCTTTAATGCCTGACACACATATATACATGAATACCTCTTAGTATGGTAGGGAAGGCAGTACCAGAGTTGTGAAATCAGTTATTTAAGAGAATGACTCTGCTTCCTGATGTGTGCAAGCAGGTTGGAATGGGTGGAGAAAAGTGTCAGGTGTGATGTGTGACAAAAGAGTCTCGGCAAGAATGAAAGGAAAGGTGTACAAAACGGTGGTGAGACCAGCGATGTTGTATGGCTTAGAGACAGTGGCACTGAGGAAAAGACAGGAGGCAGAGCTAGAGGTAGCAGAGACTAAAATGCTGAGGTTCTCTTTGGGAGTGACGAGGATGGATAGGATCAGGAACGAGTACATCAGAGGGACAGCGCATGTTAGATGTTTTGGAGATAAAGTCAGAGAGGCCAGACTGAGATGGTTTGGACATGTACAGAGGAGGGATAGTGAACATATCGGTAGAAGGATGCTGAGGTTGGAACTGCCAGGCAGGAGGCCTAGAGGAAGACCAAAGAGGAGATTTATGGATGTAGTGAAAGAGGACATGAAGTTAGTTGGTGTGAGAGAAGAGGAGGCAGAGGATAGGGTTAGATGGAGGCAGATGATTCGCTGTGGTGACCCCTGAAGGGAAAGCCGAAAGGAAAAGAAGAAGGAGACTCTGCTTCCTGATGAGAAACATACCTAATGCAGATCAACAAGCTCTGGAACAAGTTCATCAAGTTAAACAAATGACATTTTCTTCCTATATTAAAAACTGTTTTGAGGAGTCAGACATGTTTGCCCTCTGGGTTCATGACAGAGTTATCCAGCCAAGCAACTGTTTGTTTGCTATGGGTTATGTCATAATGCTTGTAGGAATACAGCAACCTGTACCACACACAGACTCAGTTTGTTGCATAGGTGCAGTGGACATAATGAGTTGCTAAGGAGATGTTTGCTGAAACACTAAGGCTCAGTTGCCTGATGTGGTCTATTGTTTTGTTATGAGTCCTTTAACTGGGCTTTGTGATAAATTAACCTGTTTCAGGACTTAAGGTTAAGAGGTTTAGTATCAGATTTGTCATTTAGCTGGCAGAAATGACTGACACAAGTTGAAGGTCAGTCTCTTGCTAAACGGTGTAGATGTTTACAGATGAGGAAGGACTGAGTAAAACCAAAACACTCTCAGATCTAGAATATGGACTTATGTAAAAGTACTTAGTCCGGGGTTTACTGTGCAAAGTTATTTAGGTACTTAGTTAATCCTGGAACCCTAGTCTGTAACATCATTCTTGTACACATCACAGCTAATGAGCTAAACCATAAAATGCATTAGACCTAATAGGCTATATCTTGATGTATTTATAAGTTTGTGTTTGTACATGAGATTCCACATGAAGGACTGCGTGCACAATCCGATGTAATTTAAGGATTGGTTTATAAAAAAAAAAAAAATTCAAGCAACAACTTACTTTATGATTGTTGAGAACAGAAATGATGATTAGATACAAGTCATCACCAGTATCTAATGTTGAAGTGTCTGCCCTTTTATACCAAAGCAGAGCAGTGTCAGGCTTGTTTTTATCAAGTCAGGTAACTTGATCAGTACACATCAATCTTAAACACAGTTTTTCCAAGAAACTTTGCTTCTGTCTAAAGAACAAACAAACAAACAAACAACATCAGTTTGTTATTCAGCTAATTTTTCAGAACCTTCTCTTCTGTATTTTTTGTACTCCGGTTCTGCCTCCATCTGTTGTGTCTAGAAAACACTATAGTGGTGCATTATTAGGACAAATAGTTTCTACCAAAACAGCATGAGTTGTTCTTGCTAAACAGCTCATCTGTGGTGACAGCAGTGTGTCACGTGGAATCATTTATCCTGCTTATTGTAATCTCAAAACACAGTGTAAAGACTGCGCACCCAAAGTTTTCCTGTAGCTGCTGACACACCACAGCAGTAGGCGATCGACTTCCAAAAGCAGAGTTTCCATGATGGGACTTAGAGCCTGATCACAGGGTTGCATAAGGATCAGGGTTAGGTTCTGTGGGGGGATGGGGTGGCAGTACATCGTAAAAGTATCTAAAAAGGAGAGGCATCTGACCCCCTGTGCCCCCACGCCTCCACTCCAACCTTCAGGCTACTGCTTTTGCCAGGAATAACCCCATGTGGTACATGCACACGCTTGGTTGAATTTATGTCTACAGGCTGCAGCATTAGAGCACATCCTGGTCAGCACAGATAGTTGAATTGAAACTTTGGGTAGTGAACATTGACAGCCAATTCATCTAACTATAATCTAATTATAAAGCCAGCCTCTGTCCGTCTGTCTGTCTGTCTATGGCACCAATATCTTTAGAACCCGGCTCTGTATGAAATTTGGCAGGTAAAATGCTCAGGACCCAAGGATGTGCAGTGTCGCATGCGAAGTTGTTTGGATGAGTGATTCTTGAATTGAGCTGTGGTGGTAAAAAATAGTCCGCGCACAGCAGGATATGCTCCAGGCGTGGCGACAGGATACGCTCCGGGTGTGCCAGCATATNGCGCACAGCAGGATATGCTCCAGGCGTGGCGACAGGATACGCTCCGGGTGTGCCAGCATATGCTCTGCTCCATGGGCACTAATGGCAAGCTGCGGCACACACCACAAAGTCCGTCCAGGTCCGAACAGGCACGTTTTCAACAGGCACTGCACTAGTCTAACTATAAAAGACAGAAATCTCTGTCTGTGGCAGCAATATCTCTAGAACCCGGCACTGTGTGAAGTTGATATTCGGCAGGTTTATTGCAGGACCCAAGGATGTGCAATGTCGCCTGTGAAATTGTTTGGATGAGCAGTTCTCGAATTGAGTTGTGCTGGTAAAAAGTACGAGGCAGGATACGGTCCTGACGTGGCAGCAGATGCTCTGCTCCACGGACACTTATGGCAGGGCTGCCACCATAAAGTCCATCCTGGTCCAAACAGGCACGTTTTCAACGGGCACTGCACTCGTCATTCTAAAAACGCAATCGCGAAACTCTTCCATAATTTCACCCACAAACTTGAGTTACAGTTCAACTACAAGACAGAATAGGACTTCCTAATAATTGCTGGTTATCAGACAAAATGGCTGATTACACTTACAAACTTTGCAGATAGGTTTGACTAGTTGCCCAGTGTGTACTTTCCATTCCAGCAAATGTTGCCACAAGACTCCTACTGCTCCAAAATTTTCTTTCTTTCATCAGATATTTTCCTTCCGCTTTCTCATTGTGACTGCATACTTAATTTTTTTTTTCATCAATGTGACTTTTCCATCTTTCCTTTCATTTTCCCTTCATGAGCAGAGCATAACCTCTCAGAGTAGGAGATGCTGAGCAGAGAGCAGTAAAACTGGTCAGACTGTGATGTCTGAGGACTCCATGTTCTCTCTCTTGGCTTCATGGTTATCTGTGGTAAATCATGCACAGGGATTGTAGGCTACAACCACCAGACATAAACATCATTTTTGTCACGTGTACTGTAAATGCAGTGTGCCTAACTGAAATTACGGTAATATGTGAGACTGTGCTGGAAGGGATGTTTTAGCATGTTGGCATGGGACTACAAATGTAAATGAGTCAACCTTGGCTCTGGCACCATCCAAGATAAATAAATGAAAACTCAAATACAAATTGCCAAGGTTAAACTCGTCTTTGGTCTTTGCCTGTTTGAAAACTGTTAACCACTTGACTGTGACTAAGTTAACCATGATTTTGTGTCAGATGGCTTGTTGGTTGACTGGTTTTTACACAGAGTGGTAGCATTTTGTCTTCTCCAAACTTGTATATTAGCCTAATGTTGACTAGGGAATAAACAGTTTCTGGGTCTTGGCACTATTCACCATATCAAAACAACTATATAAAGGCTTTTGTGGCTGGAAAGGGCGCTTTGCAAAATCAGGAAAACCAACCTCTGTGACATCACAAAGATTACTTCCTGTTGGTGCGAGTCTACAAGTTTGAAAACTAAAGTTTCTTAAAGACCGTTTTAATGAATTCAGTGCACCCAAGTTTTAGGAATGGCTGTAGTGTTTCAGGCTTTAGCACCAACAGGAAGTGAATCTTGTGATGTCATAGAGGTCCATTTACCAAACTTTGCATATCCCCCTCTACAACCACAAAGTCTTTATACAGTTGTTTTCATGTTGATGGATTTACTAAGTACTGTAAGTGAGTTTTCAATTAACAAAGTAGAGGATTCTCTATAGGAAAACTGGTCGTGTGATATATTTCTACTGAATGACTGTCAGTGTATTTTTAAAAAATCTTGTCAGGTCATTTCTTTGGAATCAAAGCACAGGATGTGGTAACATGGCAGTTGTCACGCAGTTGGAGCTGCTTGCTCAGTAGCCAAGTCACACAACAGCTGCCAAACTGTTTCATCTCGGTTTGACTGCAGTGCTTGATGCCTAAAGAGGCAGGTTGTAAAACCATGACTGTTGCCTAAAACCATTCCTAGATTTCATCAGAAGCTTATCAGATTTTTTTTTTTATCGTGGAGTTTGGACTTTAGCCACTGAATATTAGTCACATCATATTCAACAATTGTATCAGTAATTAAATGTTACGTTTCCTTTCAAATTTCACATGACCTTGCATTGGAGTTGGGCTATGAGAGAATAGTGAGCAGATGTTAACATGCACAGTGGCTTCAGTTTACGTACAATGCTTGTTGCTACTTGCTAAACTATTCAGTTTGCCTTCCAGTTCATCTAAACAAAGTCACGGCATTTCCATTTGCTCCAAGCCACTCCATGTTTGTTTGTCTTCATCGCTCTCCATCTCTCTCTCTCTCTAACTCTGTAGGGTGGAAACAACGCAGGACACACAGTGGTGGTTGATTCAGTGGAGTACGATTTTCACCTCCTACCCAGTGGCATCATCAACCCCAAGGTCACCGCCTTCATTGGTGTGTAACGCGCATTCACACTCGCATTATGTCCCACACATTTACATTTTACACAGAATTTATACAGCATGCATTCTCATGCCGCTGGCTCGCACATCCATTCCAAGGCTATCTTCCCTCATGTTTTCCTTGATGAATTGATTGAGAATACTTTTAGCTCAGCTTCACAGAACAGCCTCCATTTTGACCACGGCTACAGCGAGTGTGATCAGCTTGACTCTGAGCCAGACTGCAAGCTACATCGCATCCACTCATCTGCAGTAACTTCATTAGCTAATGGTGTCTTACTCGTTCTGTCTAGCTCCTAACCCTCCATACATCTCTGCTTTAACATGTAGAGCTGTATGGTCTGTCAATATTTAATCGCCTCTCCAGTTTTTGCTTTTTTGATGTATGACACATTAATGCTATTCTGCAGCCTCAATTATCCAGAGACGTTTGCAGCATGGTGATTAAACCATTAACCAAAACATTTAGTTAATTACAAATTCAGTTTGCTGAAGCTTTTATTGAAATTGTCCAGTTAGTAGTACCATGTGTGTATACTTAAGTACTCTTGTAGCATTCTTGTTGTACCCTCTGAGTAATCCATGAAGGTACGCTATAATGAATGAGCACATCTGATTTTTAAACAAAATTTCCTTCTCGAGTCTGAGATCCTTTTCACCTTGTGTTGTGATATGCGTTAAGATTAGGCTGTTCCTCATCTTTCTTTTTGAGGACATTATACTAGGACGTCAGAATTCTCTCAGATCAGTTTTTATAAGGCCACTTGTCATTTTGACATGTTCTTGTCATCTGCAAAATAACACCCATTTATCTTGCTGCAATCCTTTTGCAGTTAGAATTATTAGTGTTAGCCTTCGTGGTAATCACAGGTGGTAACAAAAATTGAAGGCAACTCAATCAAATGTAGAGAAATGTCATTTTCAAACTGTGAATATAAGACAAACACACACAGTTGTAGCTTTACGATAATAACTTCAGTCAGAGAGGAGACACGTTTTTGTTTATTACATTGTCATTCTCCTCTGCTGCGGTACATTCATGGCCCCCCCAGCACTGGAGAGCAATGCTGAGTTCAGGTTTTTCCTGTTCCTGTTTTGCATATGGATTGTTTCTGTGTTTGGATCCCATTAGCTGCTGCCAAGGTAGCTGGGCACCACAGGAAGGATTTGTATTTCATGTGATTGTATTGTTTGCATGTATTTATTTCTGCTGTGTCAAGAGTGTTTGTCACCTGGTTGGTTTTTCCACATTGAATAAGGCCAGATTTAGTATAATTACTTTGCCATCTCCAATTAACACATCCCAGTTAAAAAGATAATTAGTGCCAGCTGTTTGAATAATTTTGTGGACAGGGATGATTTAGGCCAGATCCGCATCATCAAAATTTAGCCCTTAATATCAAAATAACGCTGCCTACACAACTGTAGTCTTACGAGATTAGTAAGAATGCATCTCCAGTTCTGGGGACATATGTGTAGCCCTCTACTGGCCATTAGAGGGCAGAGCACCTTCGACATGGAATCGGATGGAATTTACGACATGGAATCTTTTTGTTTTTTCTGCTGCTGAGTTTCAGCAATTGTCATACTTTTTTTTTTTTTTNAAAAAAAAAAAAAAATCAAGATTAACGTGCAAATTGGTTAAAAAGGGTAAAAATGCACCCTGTTAAATCTCCCTACAAATTACATTTTGAAGAACATGTCCTGTTATTTTACTGTTTTCACTGTAGTTTTTTTCATGCAGTTCATCAGTTACTCAGGCATTATCAGAGGCTGTAATCTTGCATGTCACATGTTTTTGATCTTAGGGAACGGTGTAGTGATCCATCTTCCTGGCCTGTTTGAAGAAGCAGAGAAGAACGAACGCAAAGGAAAAGGTTGGTGACATGCAGGTTTTCTTAACTACTGACCAGAGCAGAATAAGTCTCTGTTTTCATTTATGAAGATAAGTGTATTTGCGCGTGTAGGTCTAAAAGGCTGGGAGCAACGGTTGATCATCTCAGACAGAGCACATATTGGTGAGTCCTGCCATGTCCCCCATATGACATTTCCTGTCTGACTGTACGCTTGCATAAATGCATGTGGATGTACGAGTCCTGCTTTCTCTTGAGGTGTGTGAGTGTGTGTGTGTGTGTGTCCCCTCTCTTCCTCCTTCACAGTGTTTGACTTCCACCAAGCGGTTGATGGTGTTCAGGAACAGCAGAGACAAGAGCAAGCAGGCAAGAAGTAAGAAACCAGTTTCTCCACAATGGCTGCAATACAGTCCCTGTTCACAATCACAGAAGTGATTCTTAGTTAAAGGTTTGTTTTTCTGAACTGAAACGTAGCCTTTATCCTACATAAAAATGTGCTGTCTATGTTGTTACCAGTGAGCTGCAGTAATAATTTATGGGACCCACACACCGGTTGTTGTTTCACTCTAACAGAGAAGTTGCCTAATTTTCCTTGAATTCCCTGTCATGATTTACAACCAGTATGAAGTCTATGATTGCGCATACGTCTGCATGATCAAGTAGATAATGTTTCTTGCTGCTTTCTTTGGCAGCATTTTTTTTTATATATATATATGTTTTCAGCATTTGCGCTACTAGTGAGTAAACAATTCTCTCAGTTCCAGTTCTAAAGAACTTGTACAGACTTTGTCATGTGATTCTAGGGAGGTCTGTCTGGGTCTTTGTTGAGTTGAATGAGTTGGAGATCATTCGGTGTTGTTGTGGAGCCAAGTTGCAGCAGCTCTACACATACTGAACATTGGGGCTGAACAATGATGACAATAATTCTAATCATTTTGTTAAGGGATCGTACCGGCGATCATGCATGTTTGAGCCCAATATATACAATCCATATACTAATAAATTTGTCTAAGAAAACAAAATAATTGTATTACACTTAATCAGCTTGACATTTTTTCTGATCTGTAAAAATTCAAATGATTTATTACCACTTTGTCACTTGAGGTCATGCAGCTACAAGCTATAAACTTTGCACTGAATCACTACTTGTTTTGTCACCTGAATTAAAATCAAATGTGTTTCTAAATACCAGAACATGATCAATTTTTAAGGAAGTATTGTAGTATTTTCACATTCTAATTTGGGAAAGGGATTTTCCTCATCAACACAGGGTGTATCCATTGTTTTCTGTTGTTGCTACATTTTTGTAAAAATTGTCTGAAAGGCTTCAGGAGAATTGGAAAAACAAAGTTCACTAATACCAAATTACAGAATTATTAATTGTGTCAACCTAATGCATGCCTGATATATCTAAGACTGATTGCACAAGCCTACCGTACACTTTACTAGATAGCCCTTTGTGTTACAGTTGTGGCTGATAAGCCCTCTAGTGGCTGGTCTGTGGCCATCACCCCATTTATCTTTATAGTGCTAATCTGTTAAAATTATTACCATTATGCAGTGCAGCAGTCTTCTGAGATACCATTTACATCACACTATTGTTAAAACATTTCTCCTAGTCCACCATTAGCACAGACTGTGAACCACGCCAATGTATGTGAGGAATGTTTAGCCCAAGCTCGGAAGCATTCAGAATATTAAGCTCAAGAGAGACGCGGTGCTTTCTTCTTCAAAGCTGGGTTCTCTTTACCAGCTCAGCATCCAAAGCTCCAAGCAACAAGCCAGCTAATGTGTGTATGCAAGAGTGTGAAGTTTGTATGAGAGAGAGAGAGAGTGAGAGATCAGCTGGTGGATTTCCAGAATCTCAAGGCATCCTACGCTGCTGTGCTGAAAATCAGAACAGATGCAGTGAGATTCAGATCAGACACATTGGCCTGTAGGTGTTCACTTTTAATTACCATTCAAAATCGCACAGGTCTCAGTCATTAAAAGGGGGAAACTGTTTCAGACCAAGAGGTCTTCAAAGGTGCTAGAATCATACAGTAACATAATATGGTATTATTTGGCCACTTTGAAGATTGGCTTCTAAAAAATAACTTTCTAACACACACATATTCATCATAGCAACATTCAGCAGCTATACTTCTCTTTTTCCTTATTCATTGAACAATAATACAGTCTAAACTGATCCGTACGTATCTGTATACTTGTTTTCATTTCACACCAAAATGCTTTCATTTTGTAGCATGTTGGTAGGGTGTGCACATTTTGCTGTCCCAAGCTTTCCTATTAATAGGGCAAGAGTTATGCAGTGTGCCTTGTAGAAACATGAATGAATTATCTGGATTAACACTGCTTTTTTTTGTCATTTGATAATGTCTGTTCAAATAAGGTTTCCCTGCCACTTGTTTGTACATCAGCTGTGTCTGATTTATAATGTATGATTTAATTTGCACCCATTTTTTTAAATGTGAGAATAATGCTTCAGTAAGTCTCCTAATTTCCCTGTTGGATTGTGTGCTTTTCCTCAGAGTCACACTAAAGTTATAAAGCTGTAACAGAAGCTCTCTGTTATGTTAGAGTCGGTGGTTTGCCTACAAGCTAAAACTATTTGATAGAGGAGTGTGTGTGTGTTCTTCTGTGGTCCCAACATGCTGAAAGAGTTTGAGGCGGATTATTAGCAGGCTGGCATTATGAACTTTTGAACTGAGACTGGTGAATCAGGTGATAGATCAAGATAACACGTTGACACCTAATCTTTTTCTCCTTACTTTACCTGCCTCTTGTCCTTTCCTGTGCAGCCTGGGAACAACGAAGAAGGGGATTGGCCCAGTGTACTCTGCCAAAGCGGCACGCAGCGGCCTCAGGATATGCGACCTGTTGGCTGACTTCACTCAGTTCTCTGAAAGGTCTGCTCCAGCCTGACAAGTTTACTTCTCGAGGAATTTGTTGAAGCTTACATTTTCCGAGTATTTTAAGCTTTACGTTCTGTAAACACCATAGTACACTTAACATCTTAAGTTGTTACTGTTGCATGTCGCAGATATAAAGTATTGGCCAAGCAGTACAAGGCCATGTACCCAACTCTGGAGATTGACATTGAGGGAGAGCTGAAAAGGCTAAAGGTAATGCTAATCAATAAAAAAAATTTGTGGAAATATTTAATAAATTCCCCCATTTGCAGTGAGACTTTGTTTGTGCTTGTGTTCAGGCCTACGTAGAGAGGATCAAGCCCATGGTGCGAGATGGGGTGCACTACATGTACGAGGCTCTTCATGGTCCTCCTAAGAAGATCCTGGTGGAAGGAGCAAACGCAGCTCTGCTGGACATAGACTTTGGTCAGTACGTCATTTCACTAGCTTATACGTTCAAAATAAATGTAATTTCTAGTTCCCAAGTGGTGACCAAGTGAAGTTTCTTAAATCACTTAAATTATGTAACGCTCTTTACAAAAAGCTGCTTGGAGCTCAGACTGGTGCAGATGGTAAGTTTATTAACTATGACTGACGTGCTCCGGCTTGATGTGCACGCTTACGGGTAAAACCACAAAATGGCACCTTTCTGTGCATGAATGTGTGTCACCTTCATCACTTGTGTTTATACAGAAACATACAGGACAATATATGGATAATACAGCCATGCTGTATATTCAGAAGGTTTGAGAAGCTACTTTAAGTTTAAAACAGTTTCCGTTGAGTTTTCCTCTTCATATAATGAATACCAGACTATCTGAGTTGTTATGACATCTCACTCTAACATCAAAGCAGACATGACATTATTAACAGTGACGGCACTGAGCAGATTACATTACATTTAAACTCAAACAGTAGTTATCATAACACCATGCTTGAAATAACCGTGACGAAAACAGGATTCAGGGCACATTGTCCCGCTAACAAAGCTCATCTTGCTTTCTGATAAGTAGAAATTGTTCCAAATGTCACTATAGCATTAAGCCTAAACTTTACCTTTATCACTATTTTTGGGTCTACATGTACAGGAAACATTTTATCAAAGTGATTTTAAATCAGTTAGCAGTTTGGCATTCAATGTTTTGCCAAATCTGTGGCCTTTTTATTACACAAAAGTCTATGTAGGACAGGGATGAGCTGCATGTAGACAGTTTCAGAGGGTTTAGTGTGGACACTGTCCTTATTTGCTGCTGTTAAAACAGTTGGAAACACACATACAATGAAGCAAAGGATTTTTAAAGCAAACAAATACTAAAACAGTTAAGTATTTGAGGTGAAACTGTTTCAGCGTTCCAAGTGGGTGTCACCAGAGGCTTATCCTCCAGAGCTGCTACAAACACAAAAGCTGGAATTGCTTCCTGCGTTCAGTATTTGTTCTTTTGGCAGAGGAGACAGATAGGTGCAGTTCATTCATTTCACTCTGCGAACCTGTCAGAGTACCAATTAACCTCAAGACAAGTTCCAGATACATTTGATGATGGATATAACGGATTGACATTATCAATCTTGTTTCTCGGAAACCAGTGAGCATCCAAAAGTATTTGAAAGGCTGATATGCAGCGTCTTCACTGGAGAACTGTGATATAGGTAGAAGTCAGAGCTGTTAGTCATGGCAGGTTAATGCTAAATCAGGACAAGTGCTAAATCAAATCTCTCTTCTGGTTTAACATAAGGCCCCATCTGGAAAAAGCCCATAGCTCTCACCTAGATCGTAAATAAATCCTTGAAATTAGAGAGAAATTGAATTTCACACTTTTGAGATGATGGCAAAGATTCCATTTGTTAAATCTGATTTGCTACCTTTATCTAGACAAATCTTCCCTCTTAGATTTAGTTTCCATGTTTGTTCAGCAAGTTTCATGAATTATAATCAGCCCTCACCCATCACGCCATTGCAGGAACGTATCCATTTGTGACGTCGTCCAACTGCACAGTGGGCGGGGTGTGTACGGGTCTCGGTATGCCGCCTCAGAACGTGGGTGAGGTTTACGGTGTCGTCAAGGCCTACACTACCAGGGTGGGCATCGGAGCTTTTCCGACAGAGCAGAGCAACGTAAGGACATATACACACACACACACACACACACACACACACACACACACTCATACTGCGCTGGGTAATAAAGTAATTTTTCTTTCATATCAGCCAAAATGCTTCAATATTACAGAGTCAAAAAGTCATTCAGGAACTCTTTTCATTATCATACAGCAGGTAATGACTGTGCCTGGGTTTGTTTTCAAACAGCGCCACCCAGAGGAAGTTAGGTTAAATTGCTATCAATAACCACCTCTTTTAACCTTAAATAAATCTGCCACTGCTTAAAAGTGACGCTGAAGCCCAAATGCAGAAGCCAGTCAAGTGTCTCATCATCGCTCTTTGTGATTGGTTAAAAGATGTAGAATGATGGGAATCTCTCTAAACGTTTGCACATTCAGAAAATGAAATACGCTGAATTAGTCTGCTGTCATTACCTCCAGGAGATTGGTGAGCTGCTTCAGACTCGTGGGAAGGAAGTGGGAGTGACCACGGGCAGGAAGAGGCGATGTGGTTGGCTGGATCTGGTGCTCATCAAATACGCTCACATGATTAACGGCTTCACTGCGTGAGTTTGGTGTGTGTGTGTGTGTGTGTTAGCTGTTCCTTCAGATGTTTATTTGTCATTATATATTTGAAAAATGAAAATGTGACTTTACTCTCCAGTGAAACCCATACTAAAGAATTTCTTTGCATCCCTTTTGCCCCTCAGCATAGCACTCACCAAACTTGACATCCTGGACGTGTTTCCAGAGATCAAAGTCAGCATGGCGTACAAAGTCGACAACCAAACTATACCTCACTTCCCAGGTGAGAGACATTTTAAGTGTCTCCTCTTTTCTTCTCCAGTGCATTGCTAACTTCCTTGAATGTTGTCACACTTTCCTGCTTTTCCAACACTGATACTGATAAAGCAGGGAGATAATTGATAGCAGAGAAAGAAGTATATGAGATGTAACGGGGTTCGAGGTTGGATTTAAACCCTGGCTGTCACATCTCCACAGCATGCAAGGAATTTAGCTGCCGGGATGTTCCGAAAATGGTGCCATGCAGGGTTTTGCTGTCATAGCAGTTTGACTGATGTATCCTGTAGTCGGTAGCGTTATAACGTACCTCCCACCAATTCTGCATTAGCCAATCAGGAGGTGCTGCAGCGCGTGGACGTCCAGTACGAGACGCTGCCGGGCTGGAACAGCAATACCTCTACTGCTAAAAGCTTTGACGAGCTGCCTGAGAACGCCCAGAAATATGTCCGCTTCATTGAGGAGCACCTGGGAGTTCCTGGTATGACACACACAATAATCATAATGCATTCAGTTACTCAACACATACAGTTATTAAGGCCTAATAATTATAGCTAAGTTAATTACTCTGGACAGTGTCAAAATGCCAGATGACAGTATTTTCTCCTGATGAACTGAATTATTTGTTCTCATCAATTTTGGTATGAAGATTAACCGCGTTTTGTCCTCATATTCATATACAAAATAATACCTGTTTTTTCCATATGGCTTGCTTCTCCATTTCACTTTAACCACACATTCTTCAACCAACTATTCTAAATTCACAGCAAGAATAGAGTTTTATTCTGGATGTGTCAGTAATGGCAGGAAAGCAGAGTTTCTTTCCAGCATCTCATGCACAACAGTCCGCGTGTGAGAGGGTCTTCTTTCTGATGAATAACCATCAGATGGAAGCATGTGTGTGTTCCATCAGTAGTCTGTAGTTCCAGCAATGGGCATCTTCAGACCGTGATTAGTCAAGTTTATTTGTACATATCACATACGATGTCTCAAAGGGCTTTACAGGCCCACACATCAACAAACCCAAGTTCCAAACCCAAGCTCTCGCAGAAGACAAGGGAAAAACTCCCTAATTAACTTTATAATATAAGAAAAAGGAAGAAATGCCAGGAGAGGCTTTTCAGAGAGAGATTCCCTCCCCTCGAACCGCCAGGAGCTGTAGACAGGGAAGCAAAATTCCAAAGAGACAAATATCAATGAAACAATACAGGAAGATATAAATACAGCAATTGAGACACAATCCAGAAACAGGGTCTCATGTCCACAAAGTTGTAGTCGAAATGAAAGCCTAGAGACAATGATGCAATTAATTTCAAGCTGTTACGAAACGGTGAGAAACTTCTATGCTCTAGTGCACATCAAAATGATGGTTATGACTTAGCAATACATACAGTTTTTCAGTTTATCCTGACCAAATGATGATCAACAGTCTTGGAAACATGCTAGGACACGACGGGTTGAAGTCAGCAGCGGCAGCTCAATTAGCACCTGAAGCATCACATTTTATTTACAGGATTTGCGATACTTCATCCTCTATTACAACGTAATTGCTGCCTTTTTCTGTTTCCTCAGTCAAATGGATCGGAGTGGGCAAATCTAGGGAGTCCATGATCCAGCTGTTTTAGATGGTGGGAGGAGAAATAATAGCAAACAGGACATACGGCAACAAATAAACTGAACCCTACCTGCCTCCTCACACAGCCTACCTGCCTTTCTCAGCTCTTCAGGAGAGACGTGACAATGCTTTACCGCTCATCAGACTGTCCCGTCCTACAGACCGGACCTTTCTGGATCAGACTCCACTGGATTTTAACCAATTTTAACCTTTAAGATAACAGCACCACACTCATCCGAGCACACACACACACGCACTTACACACACACTTGGCCTGTTGCCTTCAACTTATATTTTATTCACCCCCGTTTGTATCGTAGCCATGCATCGCAGACACGCGGACACAAAACACACTCAGCAACACCAGCTTCCAACATGTCTGGGAAAGGACTTAAAGGAATAGACCCCCCCCCCCCCNCACACACACACACACACACACACATAGGGGATCACTGCCCCGCATGAAGAGATTTTGTTTAAGTGTGTCTCTGTTAATCTATGATGTGTTGAAAACACACTGTGCCATTCTGTTGTAAATCACTTTAAAATTTTAACCTCAGCACTTTAGACGCTTTGGATCATATCTGCTTTGTGTTTTGTTTTGCCAGGTGCACATCCTGACTCGATAAAGGGATCTACTATTTAAAATCTTTTTGCATTTGTTATTTGTCACAGATTAAATTTGGTTGGATTAAATTTTACTATAACAACCTTGTAATTCAACCAAAAAATTAGCTTTTGAATTCCTTGTACGTAGTGATCACTTCCGCTAAATGCTCATACTGTCAATGACAACACAATTTCTGACAGAACTTCAGATGCTAATATTTAGGGCTTTATTTGGACAGGTGAGCTCTTTACTAGTACACAGAATCTGCTTTAATTCTTCTACAGACAGTGAGCAGCCACACAGAAACCTGTCTGGGTTTTAAATGGAAATCAATCCAGCAGGCTGACATCTTTTTGCTTGCACCATCGTGATTGTTTATCTTTTTATCACCATTGATTTCTCTACATTGTAGAGGGAATTGGCAATCTTACCATAGAATGTGTAAAAAAAAAAAAAAAAANAAAAAAAAAAAAAAAAGATTGTCATCTTTTGCTTTATCTTTTGCAGATATTTTTACTGTTTCAATGTTATAATACAGGTCTGAAAGAAAAAAAACGAGATTCATGAATCTGGGATGTCTCACTGTTTTATTAGAGAAACAACTGATGAAAAATGAAAACAACCAGTGAGGAAAAATGTCTTATAGACATACAGTTTTTATTGCAGGACACCAAACTTGTGCTCATAGAAGCATATTGTGATTGATGTGAACGCATCAACAGATCTCTTATATTTTCTTTACTTCTGCTAGGATTATTTGCAGTTGTGCTCTGATTGTACTTCGTTTTCAAGTTTATGTCAAATATAAAACACTTTTGACCAGTTGGAGAGGCAGAAAGGTGATGTTGCATCCAACTGGTGTTTCTTAAAGCTACAAACTATGCCCTGAATGATCATTAGCAATTTTATGGTGTTATTCCAAAATATCACATACATAATGATATAACATTTTAATACAAAGGTTTTAAGTTTATTCAAAGCATTTTTTTCCAGGAATTTTGACTCAGTTTCGTCAAATGATCACTATATAGTTTTGGAATAAGACAAGACATTACAGTGTATGTGTGTAAAATTTTCATGCTAATTTTTCTAGGAATTTTAACTATCGCCAAAAATCCTTTTGACTACTTACTAAATTATAAACACATATGAAGAGTTCACTTGCAAAAACAAATAATTCCTCTTTTAAGAAATTGTAAAAATCATATATTGTTTTGAATCGATCATTCTCTGTTATATCAATTAAGCTTGGGTTACAGTAAAAAATATCTAAATTAAAAATTAACAAAACATTAGTAAGATATCCTTTGATAATACCTGGAATGCACAATTTTAAAAAAAATATGGCTTCAAAATTTTATAAAGATGAAGTTTATCTGTTTTTGTAAATTACCACTTCATATTTACTTTAAACTACTCATAGGAGGCCAAAGGTTGGGTTGATGATCTCTGCTTTTGTTGAACAATGAATGTCACAATGAATGACACTGTTAGCTTTTCTGCCCTCTAGTGGAAATTAGGAGTCATGGCAGCATCTGCGGACAGCTCAATGAACCAGGGTCATTCAGAAATGCTGCTGCAGCACATTTAGCATCTTTAACACCGTGTCTCTTCTGACATCCTCTCACTGCCAACAATCACTGAATCCCATTTTACTGTCACCCAATCAAATTAGAAACATTTAAACAACTTTCTTTCCTGTTTTCCATCTTCTTTCCTTTTGTTCCACTTACTCTTCATTTCCTTCCTCACAGTGTTGACTCTGCCTCAGCATCTGTTGAAGACTAAATGAATGTGCTTCAATGACCTTAAAGGACCATACCATCCATTTTACATGTTTGAGCCTAATATATTCAATTTTTATACATGTAATGTTACTGACAGTCATTTCCCAAAGCATACTACTGGAACGGTGAATTAAAAAATGTTTTCCTGCCTTCCAGACCACCACTGATTTCAGTTCATTCTGGTACACTATTAAAATCAACTTGTTGATACTTGAAATGTTCTTGAGATAGGTCNTTTCAGTTCATTCTGGTACACTATTAAAATCAACTTGTTGATACTTGAAATGTTCTTGAGATAGGTCATCCATCATCGTGAACAAGACGTGTATTCAGATGTGTATTTTTTAGAAGATATGTAGTTAATTTTAGCATTTAGAATAGCATTCACAATAAAAAAAAAAAAAAAAAAANAAAAAAAAAAAAAAAAAAGAAAACATAGAGTTAATGTATGTCTCTGCCGGGGAATATAGTCCCAAAAGAAGACCTGCGTTTTTGAAAAATTTTAAACAACTGTGACTTCATAAGGCTGCATAACTATTAGCAGGCGAAACATCGATTTTTAAGGTGGGTGTATCACTTGAATATTTCATTTTGAAAGAATAGGTTTTGCAAAATATCAGGAAATCTGAAATACGGTTTATCCTTTGGGAAATGATTGTCAGTAACGTATGAAAATTGAATATATTGGGCTCAAACGTGCAAAATGGCCAGTATGGTCCTTTAAACACACCACAACACATGGAGCTGCAGTGTGTAACTCTACTACTCATTCCCATGTAAACATAAATTAAACTCTTGTGGATAGTGGGTGTAGGGTTGTGTTGCCATGTATGGAGAATGTGTAATATTCCTTTTTAAATGTTCAAGGTATGTATCTGAGCCCTTTACAAGACAACACCAAGCCTAAATCAAGTTTATGTGTGTAAGTAAAGCATTTACATGTGAAACAACAAACATGGCATGGGAGGTGTGTTTACACGAGACTACAACAGGAACATGTCTGACAGAAGTATTACATGAAATTACTTCTATTTGTTTGTCAAATACAAGGGCAGAAGATTTCCTTGTAGTACGTAAATTATTGTATTTGTAGTACACAAATTCTGAGGTTAAGGGTATGTTGAAAGAAAAGCTTACAGTCAGACAATATCTAGTCTTCAGCAGTACATATATATGTGAAGCTGTAGTGCTGTAAACAAAACAAAAAAGTTTCTGTCTCTTAATTGTACTTAGATTGTATATAACAATCAATTTTCACAAGATTTTGAAATTTTAATTAAAAGCAATAAAGTCTTAAAGAAAAAAAAACAGTATAGCAGTTCTATAAGTTTTGAAGAAAAAAGTATAGCTACACCATAAAACTTGTGGTACAATGGTACACCAAGTATTTTATAAGGGCCATTATGAGATTTTGTGAACTTATAACAGGCTAAATATTCAGTTTGTCTTCATTAAATTTGAATATAGGTCAGATGTCCCTGCCTTATTTTGAGCTCAATAAATATTCATCAACACCTCTATAAATAAAAATAAATTTGCAACCTAAGAAATCAGATTGAGTTATAGAGTTTTGAGTTTGCACATGTAAATAGATGTAATATGCCAGTGGTTCTCAAACTTATGGAACCAAGTATCTGAGCAAAGCAAAACATCTAAGAATCACAGAAAATCTTATTGCTGCTGAAATAGAGCTCAAAGTTATTGAAGTACATAGTGTACTATTCAAATGTAGTAGCCAAACAGAAGTAGAAAGTACGGTCAAATTGTACTCATACGGCCTAAATATGATATAATATATAGGATATTTTTCTGTCATATGTTCTGATACAATAAAATGAATGAAATTACATGATTGTTTCCTTCGTGACCACTAGAGGGAGACATTTGACTATGAATGAGTGATAATGACCTAAAATGACTAAAGGACGGTCTGACTATTCTCTATACAGGAAACCTTTAGGGATGATTTTACGAAATCACATACACTGAAGGGCAATTCTGTCATTCAGTGACGTTGCCGACATGTTGTGCTGCTGGCAGCCAAACAAACACTATAGCCATGCATAGGAAAACAGCCAAAATTAGGCAGACGAGTATGTTTAAACAGTCCGTCTCCTCTTTGTTTGTTGGTACTTCCTGTTAATACTCTGTGACCACATGTTGGCTTTGACCACAGACTCACCTGCAGCTCATTTCCCTGCCTTTGCCAAGCTTCCTCTGCCTATGTGACTAAATTTGAATGCACCACCAACCACAAAAGACACACACACATACACACAGAATCCATCCAGATGCAAGTGTTGACTAGAAGAAGACAGTAAAAGATATCTTACCTGGTTTCCAGTGTGAAAGTGGACATTCAGTGTCTGGTGTACCAAACTTCACAGCTGTCTAGAGCATCCTGTTGTGTCACCTTGAACTGCACACACACATACACAGTGGCATCTGGCACAAGTCCTCCTCCTCCTCCTCCTCCTCAGTATTGTGTGACGATGTTGATGAGAGGCTGGTCCACATCACAGCAGGCCGGAGGGCACCGCTGCCCCAAGTTCATGATTTGGCTCAGGGGCAGCACTAATTTGGTGACCAGCTGCCCCTCCCCTTCTCTTTACCCCTCATCATCTTTCANTATAACTCATTCAATTCTTCAATCATCTCTACCCTCCAAACTCAACCTCTTCAGCCCTCCTCTCCTCCACCTCCTCCCTCTTTCTTATTTGAATCCCACAGTAAGGCCTCTTTGTCCAGCAGCAGCCGCTGCTTTGTGCTGCGAGGGGAAGTAGAGTAAATAGACAAGCAAACGACTGGCAGCACGACCAGAGGTGGGACGCTAGTAAGAACTCTGAAAATTTGAGGTCCAGGTACTTTATTTTTACTGGTTTTTTAATCCACTACAGCACAGCATGTGATCATGGCTGCAGTTAGGATGTTACTTTACAAATTCAGATTTTGATATAAAAATTACATATGATCATAAAATATCTGCCCCCCCCCCCCCNTGGCATGACCATATAAAATTACAGTATTGCCAAGGCAGTGTGTATATAACGTCCAACAAAAAGATTCAACAAGGTAAAACGAGCTTACAAAGTGCTACTTATCAGAATATAGTAATATATAATAAATAGAAAGCTAATAATAATAGGATGAAGTCAGACAGATGTATAAATGAGTAAAAGGATACGCTGACATTTAAGATTTGAGTAATTCATTGAAATAATTAGAGAAAAAACAAAACAAAGCAAAAATAATATTCCAAATATAATCCTGTTGTACTTGTGATATATAAAATACAATGTAAGTTGGGAATAATTCTCTCTTTCCCTCTGACTCTGTTTCTGTCTTTCTTTTTGTCTCTCTCTCTGTCTCCTCTTTCTCACTGTCTCTTCTCTCTCTCTCTCTCTCTCTCTCTCTCTCTCTCTCTCTCTCTCTCTCTCTCTCATGGTGGTCTGACTCCTGTACAAAGGTCAACAGTGACGTTCAGGTCACACCAGTTTTAAGAGACATTCCACCCCAAAGCAAGTTAACAAAAAAGTTTATCTGAATTTTTTTTTTTTTTTTTTTTTNTTTTTTTTTTTTTTTTTTTGACCTTTGAAGTCTTTCCCCTTCAAGAAAGAGATGGTTACTGTATTAAAAGTTGAAGGCTGAGGTTGAGGCCACTAATTGTTTTTAATTTCTCTGTAAAAGCAGTCTTCTCCTGGGACTATATTCCTTGGCTGACATAGATTTTCTTCCATGCAACTCCATGTTAGACTGATTACATAAAGGTACTTTGACAAAGAATTTAATAAACGTCATATTCGCTGTGATGGATTACCCATCTCAAGCATGTTTCAAGTTTCCACAAGTTCATTTTAATAGCATACTAGAATAAACTAAAAGCAATGGCAGACTGGAAGGGAAGAAAAACAATTCTAATATTACAGTTCCATTAGTATATTTGGGAAATGGTTGTCAGTAATGTAGAGCCCCTTAGGGGTCATGTGTAAAAAAAAAAAAAAAAAAAAAAA
>VXCM01001690.1:0-15004 GCA_014773175.1 Lucifuga dentata
TGGAGGCAGATGATTCGCTGTGGTGACCCCTGAAGGGAAAGCCGAAAGGAAAAGAAGAAAGAAGATGAGTAAAACTGTAAAAAAAAATTCTATTCTGACAAATGATAAAACTATCCTTAAAGCTAAAAAAACGAAACATTTTTTTTTTTTTTACTCTCATTAGAGCTCATACCACCACCAAGGCAACCACCTCCAACAAGCCTAGATAATTTTTTTTTGTACTAACAATAAACTTGCCGAAAGAGAAAGAAATGACTATAATAAGCATAATATATTTTTGGTTCTATTTGTAACTTTTAAGGATACATCAAAGCCATTTCATACTGTAGAATCAGCATCATCTCATCTACACATTAATAGTTATTGTCTAGTCTATACAGCAATTCAACTAATATATCCCTGTCCATGCATAGAGTTTAGTAGCAAATTACAACCATTGATAGTTTATAGGATTTTTTCATTGAGATGGTGTTAATTTAGAAGAAACTGACAAAAATATTGAAAAAAAAGCACCATTTCATAATGCTAAGAAATAATTTAAAACTGCCTTGATCCACCCCTTGATTCACCCCAATGTAATAATAATAACAATAATGATAATAATAATACTAATAATAATAATAAAATATATTTCTTCCCTGGGCCACACACCTCCAAATTTTACAAAATTAGTTCATAACTTTTTGAGCAGTCCTGGTAACAATCATTTCAGTGTCTGCATGGAAACTGAATAATCCTTTCAGTCGGAGTTAGTGGTTTTCTTTGAGAAGCTTAATACTGCTAACAGCCTTGTTTGTTCACCCTTATGTGCCAACGTAATCGTGGTTCATTAGCAATCTTGTTTGCTTTAGATGCCAGTTATGGAGTAATTGAAGCTATACAGTACGAAAAATTAAGCGAAGGATTTTCTCTGTAACTGTGTTAATTTGAAGAATTTGTTGAAAAATGCCTCTCCCTGAGGGTGTTGTATATATGCAAGCAAAGATTTTGAACACCTTGAAGTAATATTCAGTAGTCAGCTGACCACCATGCTGATCTGCCTGACCCGTACACCACATGGCCCGCCTCAGGATACACACTCACATCTGTCTGGCCTGACAATCAACGTCGAGTGCTCTGAGCTCTGGAACTGATAAGGACTGCATAATGTGCCCCGGCTTCATGGAGCTGTGGGCAGGGAATACACTGTGACGAAACGTCAGTATGTGATGAAAAGTGTGACAAAATGTGTGTATGTATGTGTGGCTGAGTGTGTTTCTGTAAAGAATTGGCCCATCTGCTTGTGTTTTTGGTCAGGATATGCAGGCTTTCCTTATTACGTCTGACAGATGTATACAAACACCCTTACGCATACAAACACACACACACACACACACACACACACACACACACACACACACACACACGCAAAGTCACATTAAAAAGAATGAATTCAGTGAGTAAAAACTGTAATTGTGTGTCTATAAATAGTATTTGCTACTGTCAAAAATCTAGACTTTTCATTATATTATAACCATTTGCAAATGCACATGTTGGTTCATCATCATCAATAACAACAGCAACCTTTATCCATGTTAGTTTCACTGTAAGTAAAATGTCTTTTGTAAGAAGACATGCAAGTACAGATCACCAAGTAAAATAGTACAAAGTCAGAAAAGTTAAAGTAATAAAACAGTAGAATTATAAAACATAGAATAAGTATTAAAGTATATAAAAAAAAACCTCTATAACAACAGAAACATGAAATGCACTTTTACTTATGGTGTAAAATCCATGGAATATTCTGTAGTTATACAGTTATAATATTTATTTATTATTTCATTCTGAAACACAAGAAAAGAGTTTGTGTTTATGGCAGTTTTTGTTTGTGTGTTTTAGGAGTGCTAGTGAGTGTCATCACTTTCAGTGACTGGGCTGACAGCAGTTAAAGTGATCATAAACTCATACAGATGTATTGGCATAAAATTGTTATGCTCCACTGGTAGTAAGACTGTGAGTTATGTTCTTCTTCCAGGCAGCATAAACATCCAGTAACATCACGCTGACGTCAGCTAAATATATATTTGTCATTATATTGTGGCAGAATTTCAGCATTTCTTTACTTTCAATGCCTATAGAAAATTCCAGCTAGCTACATAACACACATAGCCTGTTGCTGTATGTATTCTTCTCGCCTCCTTCTTTCTGTACATCCAGGAGACATAGGAAAAGAGCTGGCAGCCAGCTTGGCCCTCCAGGGAAGAATATGATTTCAGCCTCTGGGACTCGGGTCACTGGATAGAGTCTGCACCCTGTGTTTCTGCTNCCCGCCTCCCTGCCCTTAGCCTCCCACCTCCCTCCACCTTCTTCCTCCCTTATGCCTCCCTCTGCCCCTCCTCTGTGCCCTAATGCTTTGCAGATGCCTTCAAAACCGTACCCCTGAATATATAGCCAAAAATAGCCATCTGTAATCACGCTGGCATGTCTGAATGCAACAATACACATTAGCCGCTGTGCTAACAAGCTAAACAGCTTACTTTGCTTTATTTTTCTACAGATCTTCTCAGTAAGACCTAGGGATTGTTCGCAGACTTTAGGATTAGGGTTAACCCTCACCTAACCTAACCCTCACCCTAGCCCATTGACTCTGACATTTGTTCCTCAACAATGCCTATTACTTTTTTTTATTTAACAGTGTAATTGGTACAGTTAGTTTGGGCAGGACAGTATTTGCACTCAGGTGAGGACCAAAACAACCATGCCATGACCCCTTTGATGAAGTGGTCATGATCCAGTCACAAATGAACTGTGGAACAGTGGACTTGTGGTGTGAACATGATCTGAGTCCGAGCTAGTTCTAATCCTATACTGCAGTATATTGATTTATTGATTGATCGAGAATGAGAGGGCTAGGTGAGTGTGGTTAACATTAACTAAACTGCACCTTTGATTAGCCACAGCAAATCAAACAGATGCTATTAAAAGGTCGTAGCATATCAAGTTTACCTTACGTAACATTTAAGGTTAACATGTTGCCAGTTACCATGTTATTTTATGAGTTCAATATATTATCTTATATAAAAATATAAATATTATCTGTTTTGCTTGGTATATGGCCCAAATGATGACTACAACTAGGGACATTCCAACTCAGCCATTATTCCATATTTCGCAGTAAACTTCTTCCTGTTTTGATTTTCTTGCTCCCACACTCAGACATTTCTTTGAAATTCATTGATATATTTTTGGTTTGCTTAAACTTTTTCTGTGTGAAATCAAATCAAACCAATAAAGGGAATAAATGATTAACAAATTAACTATCGGTCATCAAACCTAACGAATACCATGCCACTTTTTTGATGATGTCACCCATGTTGTTTGCATAATTAAAAGCTGAAAATTTGTGCTCTAGTCCTCTGTTTTTTCTGCATACTTTCCATACTCAGAGGCAGGTCAGTAAAAGTCTGGAATTCTCATACCCAGCTCTAATCTTGCCTTGTTTAAAATTAGGCTTGTTTTGATGCTAATTAGCCACTAGTGTCTAGTATGCCCAATGTGCCTGTGTTCACTAATATTTTCTCCCTAAGCTGTTTTAGTGGGCTAATGCTTGGCTGCCATGCAGGCATGTTATTCTAAGCCCTTTGTGAATGTGTAATACTGATGACCACCCACATGTGAGCTAAGAGCACCTTTGCTCTGACCTGCTTTCTAATGATAACAGTCAAAGCATATAATATTGATCCCATCAGTATCTCTCATGGTGTCCAGATTAAAAAGATCTGATTACTTTTCAAGACCAATTAACCCTAAATAAACAAATGTAGTGCAGATTGGCTCGGGTCTGTAGTCAAAGCTGAGTGATTTGTGTAGGCATTTACAGTTGGAACAAAAACTGCTTACGCCTCTGCCTTTCTCCTGATTGGAACTTGTTTGTGGAACTTGGAGGTCATGTTTGCCTTTCAAACCATGCACAGCATGAATAGCTTAACAGGCTCCCTGGGAGTTGGCTACAGTAAAGTGCTTTTCATGCTGCTGCTGTTTTCCACCAAACAAAACTCATTGGCTCCTGTCCTCACCTCTTTGATGGGTTACTAGCAGCTCCTTCCAGGTCCCATAGCTGCCCCTGCTGTCAGTGTGCACCCGTAATTTAGTGTGAGCTTGTCCAATTAATGCAGTGCAACTTATGTAAAATTTACATTTGCCACAGTCACTGTGCTGTAAATACCTACGATTCTGCTGAAAGGCTGGTGACATTTTCCTAAAGTGGTTCATTTGTGTTTTGATTAACAGTTTTTAATGGACCTTTCCTTTTGCCATTTTTTCCTGAACCTGTGTTTTGCTGATCAGTTGGACATTTTAATGATAATTTAAAGCAGTTTGAAAGACAGTCAGTTTTATCACTGTTCATCCATTTGTTGCTGGGAGACATCCAGGTTTATGAAGAGCCAAATAGGCCTAGTTGCTGATTCTGTCAGCTGTAAAGACTGAGTGGAAGGCTTCCTGACCAGTCGGCCTGAATCCCCGCTGCCCTTTAAAGTCTCACACTGGGGTGGACCGGGGCAAAGGTACAGCTCCAATGCACAGCGGTATTTTATGTTGGGAAATGAAATGGATGAAATAAACTGAAGGAAGGTAACAAGTGTTTAATTGATGGAGTCATCTGCTATGACTAAAGAATGATGGAGTAGATTAAATTTGTTTTTTTTTTAACCATTATCAAGACTAATTATTCACCTTGGCTCTGGGAATTTGTCTCCATTTTTTTGACAGTTAATACAGTAAATGAAAATAATTATTACTTGTAGCCTTGACCTCTGTCATCTGAAATAAAAAACAGTATTGCATTGTGACATGAAACTATGTGAAATGCATTAAAGGCACAACATGTTTTAGTCATTTCTCACAATAGAAACACAGAATAATTTTTGTTAAATACAGCTACTCGAGTGCATAGGTCAGTACCGCTGTTGAGGTTATGTTTTCATCTGCGTTGATTTGTTTGTTGTTTTTTTTTTCGGCAGGATATGTCAAAAAAGTAGTTTGCAGACAGGGGGGAGCAAGAGTCAAAGAAGAATTGATTTGATTTTGAGGCAGATCCAGATGAGGATATAGATCTTGGAATTTTTCTCACTGTCTTTAACATTGCAAAAGGGGGCATTTGTTGACATTCTTGCCAGTTGATCCAGATATTGATCTGGATGTGGTGGATTTAAATAAATGCTTGGACAGGGCTCACATCTATGGTCTCTGTACATTAACAAATAAGGCTAGACATATGAGTATCAACTACCGCCATTGTGTAGCAAAGATGATATTCCTCTGGTTACAAATCCAGAAGAAGATGTCTGCAATACCACTCTATGATGAATAAATTACATACTAAATCTTTTTTAGACGTCTGATTTCAAGGTAAAGGTAGTGAAAATTTGCAAATATGTTGGCAAAAAACAGGAAAAAAAAAAAAGCAAAATTAAATTGTGACCTAATTACAGATTGATAGTTGGTACGGTAAGAGTATTGGGGAAAATGAAAAAGTGGAGAAAATAAAAGTCCCTGGCAATGTTAAACATTTCCCTCCAGTGGAACAGAGGATATCAGCATCTTTAATGCCACTGCAGCAAGCCTGGAGTGAAAAGGGCAAACATGCTAGCAAATATCCTGTTAGCTCTGAGCCTTGGTCTGTCCACAGCATACTTTCCATTCACACACAACCAGACACTCTGCTCTACAACTCATTGACTGGAATATCCATTCCTCATATATTAGAGGTCGTCTGTTCAACATGGCTCAGGATGGATTTATGACATGAAGGGTCGAGTCCCAGCTCTCGCTCTGCTCCACTTTGATGACAATGAAGCATATTCTGGTTGCTAGCACACAGTGGCCTCAGTGAAGTGGTCTTATAAAGGCCTATTCATCTGCAATGGCCGGTCACAAAGACACAGTTACGGCACATCACAGGGAGAAGGGGAGAGAGACAGAGAGAGAGAGAGAGAGAGAGAGAGAAGGGAAAGGACANCACAGGGAGAAGGGGAGAGAGACAGAGAGAGAGAGAGAGAGAGAGAGAGAAGGGAAAGGACAGGCACACTAAAGTCTCTGTCTGGCCTGATCTATTATATCTTAAATAAGACATGCTAATGGAGCTAAAGACTTTGAACTGGACTTTGGTCTCATGGGAGTGTATGTGCATGTAGGCCTGGGCAATAATTCAACAATATCTTTTATTTTCTTTCAATACAATTGTGACATATTTCTCATATGGAGTATTGATAAAAGTGTAGATGTCATTAAGTAAAAGTAGCAATACTTTTCCCCAATATTCCGTGTGAAAATATGGAGTATTTGGAAGGTAATGAAGATGTCATTATGTAAAAGCAGGAGCACCTCAGTGGATAAAGACTGAATGATAATTAAGAATCTATCCATCCATTATCCATACCTATATTTACCTTTATTTTATTTTATTTTATTTTATTCTATTTCATTATTTTATTTAGTATAGTGGAAATGCACAATGCAAATTTGCACATTTTTACACACAGTTTGCACATTAATGCAAGAGCTTGCTTTAAATTTCTTTACTCTTATCTGTTGTACTTTATTTAGTATAGTATCGGTGTTCTATCTTTTTTTGTCTTTTACCTATCTCAGTGTGTGTGTTTCTTGTAATTGCTGCTGCAACACTGAAATTTCCCCGAGGGGATTAATAAAGTACTACTCTACCTGCTTATCCTACTCAGGGTCGCAGGGGGCTGGAGCCTATCCCAGCAGTCATTAGACGAGAGGCAGGGTACACCCTGGACAGGTTGCCAGCCCATCACAGGGCTGATACACACACACACACACACACACAGACTCATTCACACCTACAGTCAATTTAGAGTCTCCAATTCACCTAACATACAAAAGGAAATTCACACAGACACGAGAAGAACATGCAAACTCCACACAGAAAGGACTTAGTCGGATTTCAACCCAGGACCTTCTTGCTGTGAAGCAACAGTGCCAACCACTAAGCCACCAGTTAAGAATCATGCATTCAAAATTCTACTTAAGTAAAAGTAAACAGCTATTAGCAGTAAAATGTAGAAAGTTAAAACTAATTTTGAAGAGGAGCAGAGTTTAGTTTTGCTGTCAGGTGAAAATCTGTCCAGTTTTGGAAATTTTTCATGGTTGTCAGATCAGCTGAAGAAGGAACAAAAGGAAAGGAATACATTTAAAAAGGAATGAAGGAAGGAAACTAGAAAATACATCGAATAGATGTAGAGGAATAAAAATAGATCATTTCACTCTGACATGTAGAAGAGGGGAAGTACAAGTTCTCCCAAATGGAAATACTGTACTCAACTAAATTACCAGTATACCTGGAAACTGTATTTTAGGCCAGTACTTTGTCACTTTCCAACTCTGGTTCAGTCAGTGGGATGAGCATGAACTTACTCTGTCTGAATACTTTTACAATATCACAATTTGTTATAATCCCAAAAGTTTGTGATGAGAGAAGTAAATTTTTGTACTAATGAGTGCACTGCTCATAGATGTACTAGTACAGGTACTTATCCTGCCCTCATGAAAAAAAAAAAGTTTACCTTTTGGTACCTAATTGTAAAGAACTGTAGAAAAGCTACTATATATAGCTTTGTACCTTATCTGTGCCTAAATGGTGTAGCACCAAAAAAGTACAATTCTGCCCCTTGTATTAAGGTAATGGTCAGATTATTACAATGATACTAACTTTATCCATTTCATCCACCTGTATCTGCATGTACGGGTAATTATGATAATGCATACGTGTTATTTCATGTCTGCCCTGTTCTCTTGCACTTGTGTATCTCTGCATTTATGCTGCTGAAAAGTCTTTATTCATGTCAGTTTGTTTCTTAGGCCTTCTATTAGCTTGAGCACATTTGCAGTCAAGAAGTTTTCATTAACCTCATACATTGAGAGGGCGTTGTCTTGACCACTGGCCAAGTACTTTTCTGCTCTCTGCATTGCAGTATAACCTTACGGGGCCATTTGCTCTGCATCATACCTGACAAGATGAGCAACCCCTCATCAATGTAATGGGCTGTTCCATTGGGGCCAAATAGGTTAACTCTCCCAATCAAGGATGCTGTCGCAGGAAGCCCGACCTAGGTTGTCCATCCTGAATTTTATGGGCACAACCAGGGTCGTTCTCTCTCTCTCTCTCTCTCTCTCTCTCTCTCTCTCAGTGCCCTATACAAATATTGGCAACCTTAAATAAAAGCAAAATGAACTCTGAAAAAAATGTCTTTGTGTTTATTCTCTTCATCTTTTACTCAAAATATTAATAAAAAATATCACCTTTAATTTAAAGTAAAATAATTGGAAGGAAAAAATAAATTGTCATCATGACACAAATATTTTTCTCAATTGGCCTGAAAAAGGAAGTGTGTCTATATTGACCCCACGCACAGTGAGGAGGATGGCTCGAGTGGCCAAAGAATCACAAGGATCACAGCTGGAGAATTGCAGACGTTAGTTTGGTTTTGGGGTCAGAAAGTCTCCAAAGCTACGATCAGATGCCACCATAATAAATGCCGGTACCAATAAATGCTACCAATACAGAGACCAGGGTTCAGTCCCTGGCAGGGACTGGGGAGAGGAGAAACATGGCTGTCTACATCCCCTCCATTCAAAAGGTTGTTCAACAAGCGCTGCTGTACAAGCGGAATTAGCCATTCCAAAATGGAAAAATAAGGGGGGAAAAAAAATAAAAAATAAGGGTTTCTAAAGTTACAAAATTGGACAAAGTACAGCGTAGTCACTTGGGGTACTTTAGAAGGTACTGTACAAATGGTAGGGATGTGCAAATGAACTCAAAATAATCCATACTGTATACCTGTATTGACTGCAGACCCAACAATATCCTTTTCTAGTCCAAAAAATACAATATTGTCTCTTTGAGAGTTCAGTTTCATTTCTCTGCTTATGTCAGGTTTTCAGCTGTACTGCAGTGCGATGACTTGGCTAAATTAGAGGTCATAAGCCATTTTTGATCATCCCTTGGAAAAACTGAAAGGACACATTGATTGTGAGTACAGGCTGTAATAGAGTTTAGGAGGAAGAGATGGGGAGAGAAAAAAGGGAAGGCGAAGGGGAGGTGATGATGATGGACAGATCATCAGGCCTGCATTTCTATAAATAGCACTGTCTTCACCCTCGTCTCTCTCTTTCGCCCCTCCTTCCATCTTTCCATCTTTTTTATGTGATTTACTACATTGTCAGAGTAAACGTCACTATTGATAAAACTAAAGGCAAACACAGCTCAACAACAACCTCACACACATCACACACTCCTCTGTGCTCCTCCATCTTTAGCTTAGCTTTGTGGCATAATCCAGTTAGAATCCATTAAGCAGGGAGTCTTAAACTGATCTGCCTTCTCTCAAACGTGGGGAGAGGTTGCTTTTTTTTTCCTCCCAGGGAGGGAGGAGGAAGCAAAGGAGTGTAAGAAGAGGATGGTGGTGCTGCTTTGGAGTCACATGACTGATTTGTGTCTGTTGCGGGGAGTACGGGCAGCTGGCCATAGCCATCCCTCCCTCTCTCTCCATCCTTATCGCTCCCTCATGTATCTGTTATTGTGCAGGCTGAACTGCACGCATGTGTTTAGGTTTTTTGCGTGTGTGTAGTTAGCTGTGTCAGAATCTTTATGTGGTGACTACACACTCTCCTGTCGATCATCCGGCATCTACGGACACTAACCATGTCCCTCTTGTGTTGCTTCTTCCTCAGGGACTATGGCTCCAAGCGCAAGTCTGGTAAGTCACCTGTTTACTCAGACTTTCCCCAAACATAGCATTCTTTTATTTTATCTCATCTCTTCTCAACTTGTTGCATGCAATAAAGTCCTCTCTGTAATCTGAGGCACGATGTTGCGTACGCTGCATGACCTATAACTCTTAAAGCCTCATTGTGTATTTCTGTTTCCCATGTGATGAGTCTACGTGTGTCAGCGTGAGGTTTGTTTACTCATCTCTCTGCAGGATGCTGACTTACTGTTGAATGTGCTTTGGGATGGCTTCAAAAAGCTGCCAAGCCCTCTTTTGGCTGTAGATCTGCCTAGCAATGCAAGGTGGGGTTTTGGAATTACCAGATAGTTCTTTGGAATGTTGAAACAGAATCATGAACACACATTTCATTGAGAGCAAGTGTTACTCTCTGTTGTGGCAGGCAGGACATGAAAGGATTCTTTGCCTGTGAGTCCTCAGGCGGAGCTTTTTATATGAGACATGACTAATATTCTTCATAATTACCTCTGCCAAGGAGGTTATGTCATGTTTGTGTCTGCTTGTTTTTTGTTTGTTAGCAGGGTATCTGAAAAAAGTTGTAGATGAATGTGGATGGAATTTAGGGGACAGATGGATAATGTCAAAAGAAAGAAGTGATTAAAGTTTGGAGGTGATTAACCAGAGGGCAGTTACACTTCAGTGTATAACTTTTGAACTGTGCACCATAAAATCAAAATTCTTTGTTCCCTGGATTCCTTGGGGCTAGACACATCCAGCCATATAGGCCATGGCCATTTCTGCCCAACTAGATTTTCCACTATGTTGAATGTTTTCCAATCTTTTTTTATTTTGTTTTTAATTTTCTTATTTCCTCCTACAATTTTGGCTGAACTATCACAAAACTTTACATGTAAAATGTATGACCAAACTGGAAAAAAAGTAATTCATTTGTTTTTTGATATTCTTTACCGTTTTGCTACAATTGGCTGCCAAAGTTACCCTGCCTATAAAATACTTGGTGAAGGTGTGCGTTCTCTGTATGCCTTCTTGTTTCATAATGAAGCTGAGAGAAGGATTTTTGTTTAATAGAAAATGCTTTTGAAGGCATATGCATGTTGTGTTCCAAGGGGATTTGGATTTTATTCTGAACTGGACTATACAGTAAATTGTAATTTCTTGGGATTTATGAGGGAAACAAAAGTTGCAGTACTTCCACTAGATGCCGCAGATGCAGTTCAATAAAATAAAGCATCTAATCATAGGTAAATATTGAATTTGTTCCACAATTTCTCACACGTGAATTCAGTGGAGTAGGTCAATAAACCTCCAAACAACTACCTTGTTTGAATATATTCAAAGCTATTCAGCCATACTGTAAAGGATTTTTGAGCCTAATTAGCCATCTTAGTAAATGTATAGCTCTTAGAAGGTATTAGCTACATGCTACAGTATAGCTGCTTAACAAAAGCACTGGCACATGTAAGTCTCTAATTTGTGTTTTAAAGGGGAGGGGGATTGAGGAAATATCAGCTATACCTTTTATAAATTATTAAAGAGAAAATGCAGGAAATAGTTTGTGGTTAGTGGAAAATGTGGTTCTCTTGCTTGAGTTCTCCTAAAAGACTGCTTTGCTGTGATATTTAAGTGGCTCGAATGGAAATATCTTGGGGTTCCAGGAATGCAAAAACAGTAACTCACAAGTTCCAGTCTTTCATTTTTTATTTTATGTAGAAGAGGTTTGAGAAAGGTCACGATCAGTTCCTACAAGTAAATCATTATTCACAGCAATCTTTACAGAATTTATGTTTGAACTTAAAGCACAGGAAGTCTCTGACCCTCCTGCAATGAATCGGTTCTTCAGCGCCCCAGAGAGAGATTGAGTTCACTACCAATTCAATTACAACCGCATTCCTGTATGTGATTTGATTTCTTGGAAACTGATTCCGCAGATAAGCCAGATTTTTCTACATCCTCTTAGTGTAGCACATTATGCTTTGAAACAGGTGGTTTCCATTGCAAGTCAGCCTAGATTTTTGGATGCCACTCCACTGACCCAGTGATCTGCGCTGTAACCCTAAGAAACATATCTGTCAAGTATGTGCATGTCTCTGTTGAAGCCTTTACACAGTGGAAATTGAAGGAGCTCTATCCCTGTAATAAAGGAACGTGTCATTTCACACCTGATTCCTCCTGTGGTTAGATTCTTATGAATGAATACAAATAAATTATTGCAAACATTTTGAAGCAAATCTAAATTTACACACCCCAGTTTCTGTCTTTCATGTCAATTTAGCGGTTAGTTGGTTTACAACCCAAAACCATCCTGAAGAAAAGGATTGTAATGACTCACCATTGTGCTTCTCAGTGTGAATCCTTGACATGTTCTTAAAGTTGTCCATTGAGAGGGTAGCCATATTAGCTATAACAAATATTCCATTATTCACCCAGTAACACCACAATATACACTTTCTGTGTGGCTGTTCATTTGCTGATTCTTAAAAAGATTTTTATGAAAGGGGACATACTATACTGATTTTCATGTTCATCTGGGGTTTAATTTGAAAATGTATAAAAATGCACTGATAAACTTCTTCTGTCTTGTGCAGCATCACTGTGCACACTGTGTGCACATACACTCATTAGCCTTGTACATGGTGGTTGTGTCCATCCAGATATGTTGGCAAGTAAATTCAAAAAAGCTACATACTGACATCAACACGTTAAGGTAAAGGATATGTCAAAAATCAAGCTTTCATGGCAGTTCAGGACCTATGGATTTGTCTTACTGGATGTGTTTCTGTAGGAGTCAGCCTCAGATTTTGCAACTTTGACAATATTGAACATGCACTCCCTTCTATACTACACTATAAAAAATAAGGGAAAGCAACAAAAAAGCTTCATACACAGCATAAGGCATCTCTTCTTCAGTTATTGTGCTATGCAGTGATCTCCTGTCAAACTGATGCTTGTCAACTACTGTGGCATCTTGTTTCATTAGCAAACAGGATTACAGGTACAGATAACAGACAGAAAAATAGTTTAGTAAAAAAAAAAAAAAAGTTGTAACACAACTGCAGCAATAAGAAAAACAAGACTTAATGAATTAATTGGCGGTGTCTCACAGTTTTTACAATAGAGCTCTCCCCCCAAAAACAACATTGGGTGTTCATAATGGCAAATGTGAAACTTGTTAAAATGCTCTAGAAAATGACTCACTTGAAACAACTGAAATCATTCCAATTTTGAACACTAACCCAACATTTTTTTTTTTTTAACTTATTTTTTTTTTTTTTAATCTCAGCAGGAAAACACTGATCAACCTGCAGTTTGTGTGGGACTTAGATGTCAGATGTTTGGAAAAGGAGGGTCAGGTCCAGGGAGCATTAGGGGTCATGACTCTCTGCTCTTTCCTTGCTCTGCATTGTGGAGATGGAGTTTTTGGAGTTTGGGACAGAGGAGGTGCTGTTTAGGCTGGAAAGGCCATGAGGGGTTGAGAATGTCAGACAGACTCTAGTTTGTTTACGTGGCACCCTGGATAAGATTTCAGGCTGACATCGGAATGACCAGCAGTGTTTATTTGGAGGAGGGAGGAGGTGGAGAATGGGGACAGCCCTAACATACGTGTGTGTGTGTGTGTGTGTGTGTGTCAGATGGGATTGTGTCTGAAGGGTAGTGTGTTTGCACTTGTTATCTCTGCCAACAAGATTGTCTTTTGTCAATTTGTTTATACATTTCTTTGTGTCATTGCTAAAGAATACATAAAATATATTACACATTAAAAAAAACTGTCATAATGCACTTATCAGCTATGCAGCATATCTAAAAAACAAATGAAGTCAATTAATCTGTAGGTGGTGCTACGGCAACATGATAATTTTAAATGGCCATTAATTGGTCCTTATTTTTACAGAAGGGATTGAGGTATTCTCCAAAAAAATCATGGCTTCCATCAGCCATTTATTTTATTTTATTTTAAAGAAGATCTGGATCCAGATGCAGGATATTTATTTATTTATTTATTTATTTATTTATTTATTTATTTATAAATGTTATTGAAATTTATTGAAATAAGTGATACTGAAATAAGTTTGGGAGGAGTGTTGTGTAGCCTTGGCAGAGTTCTGAGCTTTCTGAGTGCTTTTCTAATTTGTATGTCAGACTGTCAGTGATAATTAGGATTTTAAATAAAGAAGCCAGAGCTGTGCTATTGTTTGTACCATAAACGACTTCCTCTCCCAATAGACACACATTTATATGACACTTACACCCTCCATTACTCATCTCCAGATAAGAATCCATAAGAATAAAACCTTCTCGGTATAAGCCTCTGCAAATTTAACATCACATTGAGCACTTAATTGCAGTAATATTGTCAGCAAACTCCCACATCCCTGTTGAAGATACAGTGGAGTGAATATCAATTTAGGCAGAAAAATGATAATTGTCTTTTCAGCTTTACAGCCACAAAGCTTAACTGGCTCAATATGACAGTTATTCCCTAAGGAGTGGCAGGGGTGTGTGTATTGTATCTGTATGCGGTCATTCTCCATTAGATCTGAAAGAAATGATGTTTTAAAAGAAAAACCCACAGCGAGTGAGCAACATGAGTCAGAACACAGGGTAGGCGAAGCAGAGAGACGGCGACAGAAAGAGCAGGAACAAAACAGAGGTGGAAGAAGTTTTCCGACATTCCTGCATTCAAATATGTATTTAGTGAAGGTATCAATTATAAGCAATACAATGTACTACAGTATCAAACATAAAAGTACTCATTATAATGAAGGCTGGAGTTTCATGTCACTAAGTGCCTGATGATAAAGCTTGTATTTCAGAAAGAAAGAAAGACTATTAGCATTATTTTCTTATCGTACCTCATGTTTAATGTGAAATGTAATGATTAGAGCCTGATTGATATATTGGCAAGACAATATTATCAGCCATTTTTTTGTGTATCACAGATTCAGTACATCTGTGTTTGTGTAGAGTATATCTTAGCAGATAGAAGGCTTCTGGGTGAGGTTCAGCATCTCTGTCTGACATTCTACACACTGACTCACTGCTGCTCCTCCTTGTTTAGTGTGTGTGTGTGTGTGTGTGTGAGCAGCAGTGAGTTAGTGTGTGTAGAAAGCCAGAGAAGACAGATGTTGACAGATGCTGACAGATGCTCACCCAGAAGCCTTCGTACAGAAGGTGCTTCTCTCCCTGCAGTATTTGTCATTGCTGATGGCTGTTTTGCCACTATTTTGTCACTGCAAAGGCAATGACACCGCCCC
>VXCM01001690.1:15174-107680 GCA_014773175.1 Lucifuga dentata
CCCCCCCACACACACACACACACACACACACCTTCACCTTCCTGATTGCACACAGATGTCATTTGTCACCATGAACGCTTGTGTCACAGATGGAGTTAAATGTTTTCTTTCTTCCCTCTGCTAAACATCATATCAATACTAGTTTGCATCCGACTGTGCTTTGACATTGTTACTGTCACACTCGGCTGCTGCATCAGATCAATTTCGGTTAGCTGTAATTTGTTATTTGGTGCTCTTGTATCTGTGTCAGGTGACAAGGGTTTATCAGTTAAGGTCCAGGCTGTGTTTTGCTGTCAGGTGGCAGTAGCTCGCTAGCTGCGTGAATGAACTGCAGAATGTGTTATCAGTCTTCCCTTTTCTCTGTCTTTCTGTATGTCAGCCTGGAGTTAACACAATCTGGCTCGAGAGTTACTCACCTAGTCATATACTCACATAGTCATCTTACCCTATTCCTGTTATATTTGGGGAAGATTCATCCATCCATCCATCATCCATACCTGCTTATCCTATTCAGGGTCGCAGGGGGGCTGGAGTCTCTCCCAGCAGTCATTGGGTGAGAGGCGGGGTACACCAAGGACAGGTCACAAGCTTATCACAGGGCTCACACACACACACACACACACACACACACACACACACACAAACTCATTCACAACTACAGCCAATTTAGAGTTTCCAAAACTCACCAAAGCATATGAAACATTGTATATATATATATATATATATATATTAATGTTATAGTTTTAGAGCCTGACTGAAAATGGATTTTTGAAATTATATCAGTTTACATTAATGAATAAATAAAATCAACATTTTTGGCAGGAATCCATTAAATTTTGTTCATAAAGAGGTCTGGCAACTGCAGCATGAAGGAACAATATTTTACAATTAAAGTTTATTGTTAAAAATGATAGTAATGGCTAAAACTAGCATTATACTCAATTTTACCTATGCATATTCTTGCACAGTTTTAATGCAACTGGTGTTGCTCATATACTCCCATGCATACTAAATCAATCTGGAGAACTAAATACTAAATCTACAAAGGGGCGATGAAAGAGTCGAAATATCAATCATCCTTGGTTGATATAGGAGCATTTTAAAAACTACTTCCTGTAAACTCTCATTTACATGCCAAGGAAGCAGCGGGAAGAGAAACCCTCCACTCCACTGACAATTAATTATATCACAGTTCCTTGCAATCTGATTATCACATGAATTACTTGTGTGTTTTTCTTTTTAGAAAATATCATTCAACCCTTGTAAAAGGTTTGTAATTAGGACGCAGCTCGAGTGTATGTCAGGCTTCAAAGTCAAGCTTATTCTCACTTTCCTGTAAAACCATTGTCAACCTTTCAGGAACTAACAAACCGTGAAAGGACCATGTTGAACAGATGCTCCACACCTTTCAGTCCACAGATTTTAGTGTGTTTTCATAGATTCACAATTGCAGGCAAACACGATTTTCTGGTACCTCAACTTTTCTTTCAAAACGTAATCTACTAAATTTATAAAATAACAAGACAGATGGCTAATAATCCCCTCCAGTGAAAACGTAGAAAGCAGGACTTTAGAAAAGCCATTTTTCACTGTCCCTAGACCTTAATTGCAGGGTAATATAGACATTTGGGGTTGGGATTCTAGGAAAATTACCCACAGCAGCAAAGGGACAGAAAACACTGGGTTCTGTTGGATAGTGGCGTCATAACCCAAACCTGAAAGGAATTAAGCATCTGTGTGTATGTGTGTGTTTGTATGAGAGGGGGTGGGTAGGGACAGAGGACCCCAAAGTGAAGAGGAGAGTTAATATCAATCAGATGTTGAGTGCTACGCTGAGAGCAACCATGTGGGCAGTAATCATGGTAGGGTGTTAGTGAGCGGGGTTTGACCCTGGCTGACCTGGGACAGCCTGTATCCCTCCCTCAGGGGCCAACATCAATCCAGCAAAGCTCCCTGGGCTCTGGAGGATAGTGGGAGGGGATTTGACGTTTATTATCTCACGAGTCAATGGAGAGGAGCTGTCGGCTTCACAGCAGGGGCGCGCTCGACTGGATCTGGACCCGCTTGCTGCTTATGAAGTCTAAAAAATTTACCTCTTCAAAAGGTCAAGCTGATTATTTAGGAAACAGCCTTACTTACCATTTTTTTGTAAATATGGGTTTGAATATGTTTCAAGGACCACAGAGAGATGAAAAGTTGATGCACTAAAAGGAGCTTGAGTTCAACTAACAACAAACTTTGGAGTTACTTCTCCATATTAGTCATGTGCCTCATCCACTTAGCTTCATTTGACTAGCTTTGTATTGCATTGTGCAATATATGGGTATATCAACACATTCCTAGTATGAAATTGGTAGGAGCTATGGTAATATTGTATTCACAGATGTCATGGCTGAAATATGGGGATATGCTGTAGTGACACCGATCACACAGGTAGTAAACAAAGCCCCAGTTTAACCACAGAAAAGGTAACGGTTTCACTTCAAAATAATGACTTATTTTGTTCTAAAATCATGTGCGTACACCTGAAATGTCCATACTAATTGTGTACAACAACAATGAAGCTGGATTGCTCTGAAATAATACAATATATCGTACATTTACAACGGACAGTTGGGGCATTAATAACATGAGTAATTTGCTTTTGTTTTCTTTTGCAAATAAGTATGGTAAGTATAGTATGAAAGACTTTGCTTTATCATTCTTTTGGTGTGTATATATACACACACACACCCCAGAAGAATGAGATTTAATTTTTTTAAAAAGTTCAAAGCCAAGCTGAAAATCTCACATTATTGCCCCAAAGGTTTCCAGAAGTGAAGAAAGGAAGAGAAGTGCCCCATTGTAGAAAATGTGTCCTTTATTCCAGTGTTCAACATGTATTTTAATAAGAATCTCAAAGAAATTACTGGAACTGAACTTAGCTTTTATGTCATAGTGATACTAGGAAGCAAGCAATAGTAAATTCAGAGTAATAAACTGGTGGGTGACATGAAGGACATGACAGGATACATACACATGCTTTAACAGAAAAAGCCAAAATAAAGGCAAAAAACTTCCTGGAGTTAGAATATATATACAAAAATCAGTTTGTTGCTCCCTATACTGGGGGCAGATACAAGAGTGTCATTACCAGTCATTGCCTCATTACCAGTCATTACCAGTCCATATTTGTTGTATTTCTGTCCCCATGATGACTGTGACACCAAATAGCTCTGTTTTGGTCTCCACCAACTCCTGAGTAAAATAGCAGGAATTTTATTTTGCTAGATACTGGTTTTTTACTGGAAACAGCTGCCTTCCAGTGCTGAAAACAAGGCTGATTTGGAGCTAAATGAGTTTTAACGTCAGTGTAGTTGTGTGTCACAGGGAGTTGCAGTATTGGAGGGTGTTGCAGGGTGGGGTAAAGATGGGTAGGATCGTGAGAAATGCAACTGTTTTAGAGGAAAATATAATAAAATAAATCCTATAGCAAATAAATCCAATTAGTGCTATCTTTATTTTCTTGAAATCAACCCTGTTTTCATTTATCTTGTTTTGGTTAAACGTGACTTGTAATAATGCATGTGATGTTATATAATGAAGATTTTTATCAGCTTCAATATGAGGATTAATGCTGTTTTACAAATACAGTCTGTGAGGTAATTTAGCCATAATGGGTTTAGTCTGTACTGCATCCCAGCCCTCAGGGTGGCCTGGAAACATTTCAATGAGAACCTCCCATTTACCTCTTTTACACTGAAAANAAAAAAAAAAAAAAAAAAATCCATATACATCTGCAACTATTTAAGCTTATGTTGAACCATTTCAGCTTGTAGTCCTATTTGTCTCAGTGAGTGTTAATGTCAGTGAGGTGACACATTTTTACTGCTTTCCATTCATCACAACATGGGAAACTGTGATTTAAACAAGCAAATCTTGTCAGCAGTTTATGCTAAAAGGATGCATACTTGAGGTGACAAAATTCTTAAAACAAGATCAAATGCTTAGGCATAAGTACTCCTGCTTTAACTTAAGAATAATTTTAAGACCAAATGCATGCTCTTAAGATGATAGACAGTCTTTTGTGATATTGGACTTAATCTCATTCGGTGCTGCCTTGTCTTTATCCCACACTCTTCATATTCAGTCTGTAAATCCATTTTCTACCTGTGCAGGTTTATGGAGCATTGGAGCCTGTAGCAGCATCATTTTGGGTGAGAGGCAGGGGACCATGGACAGGTCATCAGTCTATCACAGAGCAAACACACAGAGACAAACTCATTCACACCTACAGGCAATTTAGAGTTTCCACAAGTCATCCACGAAGATGACTACAACACTGGAGATGCATACTCCTTCCTTTGCTGTCCTGGAACAACTGCAACAACACCAGAAATTATTAATTTGATCCATAATACCGCGATGGTTGACCCTGCTGAGCACCTTATTGCCAGTACAATATGTGTTTCCCTAGAGAGGTTTCCACCATTATCACAGATAATTTACCAATGAAGAACATTTCAGCCCTTTGGGTTCCAAGGCTAACACTTGAACAGAAGAATGTCATGGATAATATGTCCTGCAGAAATCATGATATTCATGATATTTATGAAGAGATTTGGCTGCATCACTTTCAAACAGTGAAAAACACAACAAAACAACAACAACAACAAAAGTGTAAATATATGGAATCATATGCTCTCCATAAGCTGGGAATGTCATGGCCTCTGTGTTTATTTATTTATTTATTTGGATGTTGATGGCATCATACTCCTAGACCAGGCAATTACTGGAACCTGGTCTGCTGAACTTCTGAGCAAATTTCAAGAAATGGGAAGCTGAGCAAAGGTGTGTTCTTTTATCAGGACAATGTGCCTGCATACACAATTGTGGTTTTGAACTAGTTTAACACTTGACAGTGAACTAGTTTGACAGTGAACTAGTTTAACAGCCATCTATTCACCTGGTATGCCCCACTCAGATTTTAATGTCTTTTCAAGTTTTTGTTGGAACTGGGATAACATCATCTTTAGCAGAAGTGTTTTCAGCTGGAAGCTAGAGATTTTGATGAATAAAAACTGCAATGAAATAAAGTTAGGTCTTTCTATGACAGGCTCAGAATTTATCAGTCAACCCTTGTAGCCCCTCTTAGTGAAAACTCATCAGCTGTGACCCCCTACGTCTTGGTTACTGTCTGTTTGGTTCTGCCTTCTCTGATGCATGACGTTTAATTTCCTGGTTGGGGGTTGAAATGTTTGTTGAGGGAGGGGGTAGGGAGTAAGGAAAGTGGCTGACGCCCATCTCAGACATTCCAGGAGATCTGCATGACGGGATGGAAAAATGAACGATATGAAGACAGATGAAAGGGAATCATGGGTAGAGTGGTGTCATGTACTCTGGGAGAAGGGATTGAGTGTGTGATTAAGAACTGGGTGTATATCCCAGTTACTTCAGGTCTTCTCCTGCCCTCAGATGCACTTTATTCATGAGGAAGTAAAAGGGCTTATGGACACAAACTGTTATGCTGTTTGACTTGATGTATGTGTCTGCATCTCTCATCTCCAAGTATCTTTCCCAGATGGAAGTAGTGGATGTCAATGCTAGCCAACTCCTATATATACAGGAGTTCAATTATATTTTGTTTTGGTGCTACAATAAGTAATTTGTGCATTGGCCCTGTTTAGGAGTTATGAGGAGAAAATGATATCCTGAGATAAAGATTTGCTGTACCAAACTGTTGCTGTCTGCATGAGAAACTTGAATAACTTTTCTCTGCTTCTCTCCTTCCCTCTCTACACCTGCAGTATGGATGTACGGCTTTACAGACAGCCCAAGGAAAGAGGCCTCAGGTAGCCTTCTGTCTCTGTGTCGGCATGTTGAGCATGCATGTGCTACCATGTTGGTGTGACAAGCCGGCTGCATCCCCTTTTTAGTTTTTCACTTTATTTCATTTTGCACTTCAATTTTTTCTCAACATCTGCCTTGCATGCGCTGTCATCAGTCTCCTTCCACTTGTCTGCTGAAATTCAGCCTGTCTGCAGTCTGTCCATCCTTCTCTGGTGACCTGTTTGGCAAATGCAACAACAGGGCACAATGCCAGAGGGCTGCCTGGTCAGAACAAGGAGCATAGGTCTGTAGCACCGCCCATGACTGAAAAGAGGTGTCAAGTCTGGTTCTTTACATTTGTCTGCATGATTTCTGATCACTGCTTCTGACCTCATTCAACTTTTAAAGTGTAGAAATAATAGGAAGAGTGCGAGAGAGAGAGAGAGAGAGAGAAGAAGCAGAAATGAAATTGTCTGCACTGCTAGTAAACACCTCAGCAAAAAATTGTTTTTTTCCTGCAGAAACCACAGATTTGCCCATCTGGTGAACATTTAGCAAATATTCTTTGAGGCATTTAATCACGATTGAGACATTGCTTGAGGGGAAAAAAAAGTAGAAATATATTGTTGCATTTGATTATAACTATCAGTACTTGAGTGCAAAATAAGAAAAAGAACTGAAAATCCCCCTATTATCAGACTTGAAACAGAGATGAGCATATTTCTTGCAGGTGCTAAATTATTTCCAATAACTTGAAAAAACTTTCATTGCTCTCAAGAAATTATGACCCAGCCCAGAATGAGAGTAACATTACACTTTCCTTTTCTTCTGTTAATGGACTGACACCAAGTCTTTATGATTCATGGTATTTCTCAACATGGTGCAGTTGCCAGTACAAGAGCATGAAGGTTTTAAATAGCTGGATCTGTGCTGCTTTATTACCGTAGCCCGACTTTGATTGCTCCCTGCAATATTCCATTTTCATCTCATGGGAGAGCACTGAAGAAGGACAGATGAAAACTCAGCCTCACCCGTTAGGGAAGTAAAATTACGAGCATTCCCGGGTGTTGCTTTCCTGTGTATTTGAGTAACACCACGTAGAGAGGCTTAATTGTGTTTTAAGCACTGCAACTGCAAGTGCTTTAGGCTGTTTACATGCAGGAGTGCTGCTCCACTTTCACTTGGAACATCCTCATAAAAAATATTACAAGGCTGCTGTGAAGATACAGTTTTTGAATGTAATCATGCTAAGTTGTTTCATTTGTTCCTCATTTGTTCAACTACACCGTAATTTTAAGTAGAAGGGCCTTCATTAGAGTGCATACCTCAGCCAAGGCTGAACAAGCCTGGACAAAATTTGTCTTATTCTAATAATTTATTGGAGAAAAAGAGAAAAAAAATGACATCATATTTTTGTTGATCTCAGCAACTGTTAAAGAAGACATCAAAACTGTTTGCAGACTATAAAATCAGCATCATCTCAGCTATACGTTAGTGGTTGTCGCATGTTTCTAGCCCTATTTGTTACTGTATACAATTGCATTAAAATCCAAGTATATAGTCCGGCAGAAATGTATCCTTGTCCAGATCTGGACTAAACTGCATCTACTGGTAGCGTATCGTCAGATAAATATGGAATAAGTTTTTTTTGTTTTTTTTTTAAATTGAGATTATTTATTTATTTATTTATTATTATTAATGATTACTGTTTTACTGTACAAGAAACTGACAAAAATATGAAAAAGTGCCTTATCCTGCAATGTAAAGACATTATTTTAAAAAAAAAATCCTGGGTCCTGTCCCTGGATCCTGATCGGCAACACGATTTAATGGGTTAATGTTTTGAGTTATCCCGCTAACCAACAAACAAACCAATAAACAGATGGGGATGAAAACATAACATCCTTGGCAGAGGCAATGATGATTGGTTGATGATTGGGTGGAGATACAGTACTTCCTTGGATCTTACAAGCATCAAATGTTTATGTACAATTTAACTCAGACTACAATTTATGATCATCTCATTAACATAATGATAGAGGCTGATTACACAGTTTCACATCTTGGAGGGGTCATAAAATGAGGAGATTTGCTGACAAAGTATGAGACGTGACCTTTTTAGGCTCAGTAATGGACAAGCTCTCGTGTCATTGTTCATCAGAGGCTCTGTAAAATTTCAATGCTGCGCCCCTGCTCATGGTTTCCTTCATATATAAGGCTTTTTTTGTTTAACATTAGACATGGCTTTAGCATCTTCCATAACTCCTCATTAAAGTGTGTGTTTGTGTTTGTTATGGGTCAGCAGCTAGCCAGGTGTTAGCCAGCTTCTGCATGCTTAACACAGCTTTTTGTCTTTACCCAGCAGGGTCTCTGGCTGTCATCTGTTCACTGCATGTTCTCTGTTTTGGCCATCTCTCCTCGCCTTGTTGTCTTGACATCTTTTAAATCAGCATTCACAAAAACTCATGGAACTTATTGCTTTCTGCCAAGCCTGCTGCAGCATGTGAAATCCAGGGTGGGAGGACATTTTGGAAGTGCCTATGCAAATAATCCTAAACAATGTGATATCCAGCCTAATCTTTACAATGGTCAATTATTATTACATAGGAAAGAATAAACTTAAAATTCTACAGATGTGCTGTAGGTCATTGTCATCAAATGTGACAAGCTGAATCTGATGTCCTGTTTATGGAGCCTAAAGGTGTGTGTGTGCAAATAAACACACAAACACTCGCACACACTTGTCTGAGTACGGTATATGTGCTTCCAAACTCACAGTGTCAATTTCATTTCATGTCAGTTATTTCCTGATGCTTAAAAATATGTAGCGATGATTGGCTGTTTATGCTGCTGCAGGGAGAAGCAGGGCGGTTCTCCACCTGCAGCAGGTGTCTCTCTCCATTCAGGTGTGTTCACGTCAGGTGAATGAGCTCGGGTCCATGAAATTTCACTCTAATTTAAATTAGTGTCATTACAATCAAACCAGTGGGAGACACAGAGAGACAGGGAGGGGACAAAGGTGAAGAGAGAAATACAGAATATTCTCTCTCTCTCTCTCTGTCTCTCTCTTTCTATCTCTCGGCCACAGCTGGCCTGGTATGCAAATGAGTTATTACAGGAGAGCCAACTGTGCATTTTCCAAAGATGGCTACGCACTCACGATTACGTACTGCTTATGTTCAGCCTTGGATATATTGCGGTATCAGAGTTCAAATACATGAGCTACAGCCACTCAATTGACAACAAAGTTCAATCCAAAAAACAAATCCATCATTTGGAAAAGCAGCAGCTTCTGTATAATAATCATGTTTTGGAATGACACACACTCATTCCAGGTGATAATTTGAAAATGATCAACTGCTTGCTGACACATGTTAAGCTGGACTGTTGAATGTCACAATATGAATCATGTTTGAAGCTCAAGTCCCACTTTTAATTAAACAAACAATAGATAAATGATTTCAGCATAACAAAACTTGAAATGCGCTGCTGTGCTTTTTTAAACAAACAAATAGATTTTCTGGTTTATTTTGCTGCTACCTTTTTGCATATCCCTGATAGTGACTTAAAAAAGAAGAAAGATAATCTTCCAAAATGTCTCTCAGAATCTGCATGGGTCATTTCTGTGTGACCAAACAAGCAAATAACCATGTCTTTCACCTTGATTAAATATGCACCATATGAAGTTTGTAAATTGAACCACTGCTGGCACTGAAAAGGTTAAAGAGAGAGAAGAATAACAGAGAGAGAGGGAGAAAACAGTGTGGCTTAACCCCAACTGAAATGCTTTCTTCTGTTTCACATAAACATAGATCCAGCCTCCCACCCACCCTCTCNTCTCCCTCTCTCCCCCCTCTCTCTCTCTCTCTAGTCCACTCATATGTTTCTATTTAAGGCCAGCAGTGCTGAGTACCATGATTGGTGTGTTCATCCCCCCTCCTGACTCCCTGTCCAACGGCTGGCTCCCAAAGGCAGTGGAGGGGAGGCCTTTCCTCTCAACCACACTGTTGATTTTCCACAGGGAAACTTCTCTGTTCTTCCACTCATTCGCTCCTCAGTCTTCCCCTCCAACCGCTACAGCTCCTCTGCTTCTCCTTCTTCTCTAACACTCTCTATTTCTCCCCTTAAACCTCTAATCTTGTTTCACAACATGGATAGACTTTAGGTGCAGGATGTGCTCTCGCCAGACATTTTCTGCCCTTCCGCTCCCTTTATTTTGATTCCTTCCAATGTTCCTCAGTGCTTTGCTGTGGGCTGGGGGACGACTCAGCTATATGGCCAGAAGTTTGGGACGATGCAGCCAAGTCGTGAACTTGTGTTCTGATTGGTCAAGGAGGAACACGATTGGTGGGGAGCGGGGGTTGGCCGATGGCGGCACACCGGGTACAGAGCAGCAGCAGCGGTGTAGTTGGTTGCAGCGGGCGTTTGCGGGGCGCCGCGGCGGGCAGCTGGTTGACAGCCTGTTTCTTCCCCTCAGGGACTGACAGTTCGGAGCCCATGGTGCTGGAGCAGTATGTGGCGGTGGCCAACTATGAGAGGCAGGAGAACTCAGAGATCAGCCTCAAGGCCGGCGAGACGGTGGATGTGATTGAGAAGAGTGAAAGTGGTGAGTGAGATTTTTTTGTGTTCATATGCCAAAGATGTCTGCGATTACTATGACAACTGTGCAATACACTTCAGACCACTGGTTTAGTGCCGTACGACTTTATAACAGATGTGCTGAAAAGTAAAGTGTGTTCTTCCAAGCTTGACACACAAAGCTGTGAAACGTATATTTTCCAGTGTACACACTTAAGAACTCCCTGGCATTTTGTTATTTTCTGGTTGTATTTCTCTCTCTGAGCCTAAACATACAAAGGATACATATACACAGATGCATGCTCACTCAGCACCTCCCATTCTCCCTCTCTCTCTCTCTCTCTCTCTCNCTCTCTCTCTCTCTCCCCTCTCTGTTTTTCTCCCTCTTCCTCCTCTAACCCCTTTGTCCTCAAGAATCCCCCACTGCTTTCTCCCTCCCCTCCCAGTGCTCTCCCTCAGTCTCTCCCCTTTTTCCCAATCTTCCAACTCTTAACTGGGCTTGGCACCACCTGGAGGTTCTGTTTGGCTGGTAGCAAGCAGTGTATGCATGTGTATGTGTGTGTGCATGTGTGTGGGTGGTGGGTGTTTTGGAGGAAAGGCAGTTTTGTGGCTTGAGGCCAGTCTCTTGCCTTTTACAACAAGAATGTCAAGCATATTCAGAATTAATTGTTCAGCTTTGTATATATGCATTTGTTGCTGCCTCTTGGACCAGATTGCAAAAAGTGCAATAGATGATGTGGTCCATCAGAGATGTGGTCATCATATTTCATTAATCTATTAAACAATCTTTGATCAGTCCTACTGACTCCAGTGTGACGTGAGTCCAAATGTGAACACTGTCTATAATAAGAATTTCTTGTTGTCACCCCTTGTGGTGGGGAGAGGTAATTGAAATTTTCTTAGAACTACAACAAAACTGGTAGATCATACAGAGTCACACGTAAAGACTACGGCTTTATTTTTGGGCCACATGGCTAGCATAAATTACTTAACCCTTTGACACAAAGTGTAAGCACGTGTTCACCAGCATTAGGCCAAAACACAGACTATGACTTTTTTTTACAGGACTGCAGCTTCTGTTTAGAGATCCAGCGTAGCATCATTTGTTGTCAGACAAGAACATCATCCAAGTACAATATACTGTTTGCTGCTGATAAATGACTCTCTCAAAAGAAGCTGCATCTTCTCTTTTTTTTTCATAGCAAAGTCTCCAGAAACCAGAAGACATATTATTCAGACTTCCATGTTTTTATTTACATTTAGGGGTCAATTTTAAAACCTTTGCAATGCTGTATTGTGTAAAAAAACAAAAAACAAAAAAAAAAAACACTGATCCACTACTTGTTACTGATATGCACAGTGAGTGAAAACAGAGAATTTGTTCTGTTGGCCAGTGTGTTAAGGCTGAACTGGCAGCACCCACGGTCTGCGTTTTGCAGACCGTGGGTGCTGCCAGGAGGATCATGACTGGAACACTTGCTTGCTTGCTAGCTTCATTAAACAAGTGTGTAGCTGGGTAAATTCAAAGGTGTTACATGAAACATGTTACAGAAGTAAAAAGGACAAAATCAAAGTCTGGGTTTGTCTTACTGGTTGCATTTCTATAGGCATAAACCTCAAGTTTTGCAATTTTCACAATCTTCAACATAGTCCCTAATATATATATAATAAAAATGAGCAAAAAAGTAACTAATGACGCACAAACAATAGAACTCTAATAGAATAGAATAAAATAAAATAGAAGTTGCATCCCAGGAAGATGAAGCCATTCGCTTTTCATCTTACCCCCCGTGCAAATTCTGTTTAGCAATCCCAGAGCTCATTTCAGATCTCATTTTCCATGCTAGCCTCTGACAGCCAGCAGCTTGCACAACTCAAGATGAAGAGCACAACGACTCTGACATCAGCAGAAATCTTGGCATAAACACATCATTCCCTCAATTCTTATCTGTTCACTGATTACGCGTTTGCATTTGTTTTCTCTCAGTTATCTTGGCTTATGCATCTTTGATTGATTATGTGCTTTTAATGAGTCACTTTTACAATCTAACCGGGTTGCCTTTCTGTCATCTCTGTTGATACACCTCAGTCTGTTTGCATAGCATTTGGTTCAATTCCCATTCATTTGCTGTCAGCGTACAATGAGACAATTGCGAGAAAGGTTTTATAGTGCCAAGAATTTACTTGGGAAAACAATACCCATATGTGGCTTTCAGTCAAACATTATTCCTGAGACTGACAGGAAGTTACTTTTAATGACTTCAGAGATGTTTTAGATCTGGTGCTTCTCTATTATTATTTCGCTTCAAAATCAGCCATTCCTGTTATCTCTTAACATGGGGGAAAGTTCTTTTTTATAACCCTTTGATTGCCAGAGGCTTTTTGGGAGTTAGGGACATGCATCATTAAATGTTCCGTGAACACTGAGTGTACCAAAGCCACTCAGTAATTTGCTTCAGTGATCTCATTTTTCTGTATTTGGCCTGAAAGTCTCTGCTGCACATCCAAAAGCTCCATAGTGGATCCTGAAGTAATCTAAGAACACTGCTTGATACACTTTTTCAGAACAACTTCTCAACTCCTAGGAGCTTTTGCCTAAAAGTTGGCTGTCATCATTTACAACACCAAAGAAGTGGAGCATCAGCCATGATGATGATGATGATGATGATGATGATGATGACATCACTAGGAGGCTATGCCAAGACAAACACATCTGAGAGCTTGTGTAATATCATTCAACCCTCCTCCAGCTTTCAAAGCTTTACTGCAGCATCCAAGTCTGCATATACTTACAGTATTTCCTTTGCCATTTTCAGTGCAGAGATGTTGACAGTCCAGCCGTTATAATTAGAATTTGTTTTCTTTAGCATCCTAGGCAGTATTTGTGCTGAAATCCATATTTTTTCCTGTTTATTTTCTTAAATCACTTTTTTTTTTGTCTACATATCATAACCACTGGAACAGAATCTAAATCGTGAAATGATGTGCTGCTCTTTGTTCCAACAACCAGCTTAAATTACTGTTGCAGCAGCAGTTTTTCCATTTTTTTTTTTCCTGCAAGCTTGACCCGATATAGTCATGGGGGTCAACTCCAGAGTCGGATGTTTGCCGTTTTTTTACCTTGTGAGAAGTTACTGACCTTGAAAGCTCATGTCTGGTCCATGCTGCTCCACTGTGCTGTGTGAACAAGACCTATCATCACGGTGAATACAGCTGTATCATAAGCTGTGTGGGAGTGGTGTGGGCAGTTATATCTCTATATGCATGCCCTTGTGTACAATATATATGCGTTTGAATTCTATGTCATTGTGTCTATCTACACATTCAAGCTCAATTATTTTACAGTAATATTTATGATCTGCTATCTAGTAAAGAGATTTATGAAAGGCCACTAAGGTAGACATGCTGAATGAATCCCTCCTCTGAAAGAATAGTGGAAGCCTCTTTGGGGCCATTGTCCTGGTTTTCTCCTGCTGGTACCTCCTCTGACATGGGAACCTCGTCTGGAAAGAGGAATGTCCCATCTGGAGAAAATAAATCTGCATATGTGACTAGTTAAATTATATGGTGTACTGGAGTAAGGGAAGGTTGAGATGTGAAAGAGACTGAGGAAAGGTCTACATGAGTAAGATAATTCTGCAGACCTGAGCCACATAGCATTGATAATGATTGCGACTGAAAGCTTCTTAGCAACCTAGGGGTGTTCAACATGTTAGTGCTTAAAAACACAGAAAACCCTGAAAGTTCTTGAACATTTTCTTTAGGTTTTCTGTGACTGACAACTTACTTTCTAGAATGTGTTTGTCCCAATGTGGCAAATCCCATGCATTATACAATAATTCACCTATTATAACAGGCGCACATGAAGAAATTTGGAGTTCTTTGTTTTTATTAAGTGATTGTAAAATTATTTTTTGTATCTGTGGAGCACATGACCTCACAAAAAGTGATTCCGTGGATCTTGTTTCATTCACTTTCTGATATCATCAAGAATGGTAAATGTGTAAGCAACAGTTCTTCCATTCTGTGGCCACAGTGAGAAAAGGGGGATATGGGGAAAAAAGCCTTTTTTCCCATTTCATCACCAGAGCTTAATGGATCTGCCAGGAAGACTTTGATGCTAAACTGCAAACAGTATCTGTAAGGTTAGTTTGCCGCCCAGCGTATAACGCCAGCTGGAGAAGTCATTTGCTCAAATATCTTGGCCTTCTTTTTTGCCAAGTTTCAGGGGGCATTTTATCTCAGTTGATTTCAAGAGATTAGACTGATTTGCTTACGTCTCTCTGGACTATACTGCACTCACAAGCTACAATCATTTGTTGGGTTGATAGATTATACTAATCTTCCATTTTGAGAAATGATAGAAGTTATGTTTTCCGTATCCCACATGGAAACATGAAGGAAATCTCTCAGATTTGTGGCATTGCTTGTCAGCAGGTAAAATGCTGTTTCAGGCAGAATCAGTGCCAGGGGTTTTGGCATCCTTTTCTTTACTACCACACCTCTCTCAGTGGGGATCTGGTGAGACTCGCAGCACTCATTTGAGATGGTAACAGCTTTCCATCAATTTGTTTTCAGTGCTTTGCTTGGCTGGCTTCAGACCAAGCAGATCTGCTTCATAAGGAGAAAGCCTTAAGCTAAACAAAAAAATCACCGTCAAAACCTCACACTGCATTAGATCATTTGCTCTACAAGGTAAAGTTAGCTTAGGGTAAGCCTTACCTTCAGGCTGCAAAATTAATTCCAGCTTTATTCTGCTTTAGAGGCTGGAAAATGTCCAGCTTTGATATTTGAGGCAAAGAAAATTATTCTTATTCCACTGAATGTGTCATTTTTTTTTTAATCATTGGTCAATCTCTTTACTTAACTTTTTTTCTTTTGCAGGATATGTTAGAAGTACCACAATTCTTTTTTCGTTCAATTGATCAAATAAATCTGAATAAACAACAAATTTGAAGTCTGCCAAAGACCAAACTGACCTTGCTCGACAAGTTCTTGTGTTTGACCATCAAAGTGTAACTTCTATATATTTGATAGTTTTATGTAATAAATGACTAAAATTATTAATTGGGTGTCATCTCTCATAAATTCTTGTCAGTTGATGATTATATTAATCAATAAATTACTTCTGCAATACATAGTGTAACCAGCAAAGATAAATAAGATCAATGACTGTTCCTGGAGTATTTAAGAGCATTAATTAACCTTTAAAAAGCGTTAAAAGTCAAATTTTATGCATTGACAGGGAATGGAAAATTTAGATTCACATTAAAATATTGAGCAAACTGTCAAAGGCCAGTAAAAATGATCAAATGTATTCACCCAAATGTGAATTAAAGCTGTGTTAAACTTTAAAAGCGTCATCTGGGGAAGCTTTGAAAGGTTTTGCAATAGAGAGCCTATTTTGACATACCCATAGCCTTTGGCTGTCAAATCTAGCCTGTGTCTTTAATCAAAGTGTACTGGCCTAGCTTAGAGGATGTTCTGGATCAGAGAAGGCCGTTTTGGACAGAGTACACATGGGAGACTCTAGGCAAGCATTAGCATTGCCTCCAGGCTATTAAACAGACAACCAGCATCAATCAGGGTACATTTGAGTTAAGAGATACTGCAGCCTATCGTGCAACATAGCATTTACTGAACACTTTAGCTTAGCCACACAGCTCACTTCACCCTCAGGCAGTTTAAAAAAAGAAAGAAAGAAAGAAAGAAAGAAAGAAAGAAAGAAAAGCTAAATATATTTATTCACTTCTCTGTTAACGTTGAGCTCAGACAGTCCCAGGAAAGCTGGAGCTCAGAGGAGATGCTTCACTTTAAGCTGACCAAAGAGGCACCTTCAGGGGGTAAATGGTACCAACCACCATTTTTCAATTTGCATGACAAAGCGTTTTGCACAGATACTGGCAGAAACCCGACAGACTGCTGTACGCCTTGCACCCAGTTTTGGAAAGGTCTGCCATTTTAATGAGTGTGATGATAGTGCTAACTTTGAAAAGGCGTGTGTACGTATGTGTGTGTGTTGTGTATGAGTGTATGTGTATGTGTGTGTGTGTGTGTGTCTTAGGCGGAGGGTGGCTGGTGTTTGGGATCATCATATGCATAAAGGCTTACAGGCATGCATACTGTACATACAGTCAACGTGGAGGATCAGTGCAGGGCTTTATTGTGACCCTGCTGAACGTGCTGTTTAGTCAACATTGGTTATTGAAAGCCTCACCACCAGCTGTTCTAACAAGTCTGCCTCAGTAACCAAACCCCTGCATTTTATGAAAACTTCAACCAGGTAACATGAGCTCCAGCCCGGGATGCAGCGCCTCTACCTTCAGTTATGTTATGCAGGCTTCAATGAAGCCCAGAGTCCTGAAATAGATGCTGACTTTCTAGGGAGAAAACAGCATGGAAGTGTTTAGTTGCCCTCACACTTGCTGTATTAGTACTGAGACCCAGCTTTGAAGTGTCTAAGGGATTTTGACATAACTATTTTTTTGTTTTTTTTATGACCGTACATCAATAATTATGTTTGCAATAGCTTATTTTAAAGCTTCAAAGGTGAAGTTTCAAAGACATTTTTTGCAGATTCCACTCTCCCTTTTTTGTCCAATTCCCCATGCTGTCACAGTCCTTGAAACTCCTTCGTCCCCATTGTTGCCCAGGCAGGGGTATAGACCCCCATTTTCTACATCCGTGATATGTGATGTCAGCACCCACTGATTTTCACCCACAGGTGTTGGGCTTTCCCCTGGAGGGTAGTGCATGACAGGCTCAAACTACCCCCCAGATCNCACCCACAGGTGTTGGGCTTTCCCCTGGAGGGTAGTGCATGACAGGCTCAAACTACCCCCCAGATCACTCCCACTCCCCCTCTGTGCAGGTACCTGACTGATCAGTAGGATCTGCAAGGCCTTCTGGCTTGCAACCCACATACATGGTAAATGTCTCAGACCAAGCCAGGGTTGCTGCTGCCGGGGAACGTACGTGGGTTATTGCAATGATGGCCAACTGTTTTATTCCTCCATTGCCCCCTGTGCCCCTAAAGACAAGTTTATTACAAACTGTATTGCAAACAGAGCCAACTCTTGCCATTGTAGAAGAAATTGTCATGCTCTTAGTTTGAAGTGGCTTAATCTTTTCATTAATATATATATTTTTTTCATGTTAAGCATGTCCACTGGATTGATTAAAATTATACTTTTTTTACAGATGGATTTTACTTAAGGCTTATGGTGACTTTTAGTGTTCCTGATTTCCTCTAAAAGTACTTTTTTGAACTTACAAATCAGTATAGATGAATATTTACCTGCATGGTTTTGCCATATCCAAAAGTTGTTTTTTATGTGTGTGTGTGTGTGTGTGTGGTTATATGTATATATATAACCATAGTTTACATTAAAACTATTAAATTACCTCACATAGTGGTGTGAAATATTCTCAGAATATGCTTCTAAAGACAAAAAAAAAAAAAAANAAAAAAAAAAAAAAAAATCTCATTTTTATCCATTTTTTTCTTATTGATTTTTTTGTCTGATTTTCATGTTTTTTAATATTCAAAATAAACCTCTAACGTCACAGAGTTTTTGAAGTCAAGTCAAATCAAGTCCAGTTTATTTGTATAGCCCAGTATCACATACAGGGCACAAAGGGCACATTAGCGTGTCCCGACCCAGCCCAAGCTCTCTAAGAAATAAGGAAAAACTCCCCAAAAACCTAATGGAAGAAGCCTCAGGAGAGGCTATTCAAAGAGAGAGAGAGAGAGAGAGAGAGAGAGAGAGATTCCCTCTCCTCAAATGACTGGGTGTGCAATAGGAGCTGTAGAAACAGGGTAAATTACAAAGATCAAAAACAAGGAAATATTACAGAATCATATGAAGCAAATAATGATCCAGTGTCAGTTTAGTCAATATGAAATAAATAAATAAATATAAATAAATAAATAAATAAATATTATGATGACTAAAATATTTTTTTAAATATTAAACTCAGAAATATATATATCTATATAGATATATAGATATATATATATTTTTATTTATTTATTTTTTTAACTTAAAACAAATTACAACATACAGTCTAGGTCGTTGTTCCAGTTTAATCACATTAATGTAGCTTGTGCATCACATGTTAAAAATAATACTGTGGCTGATTTCACAGATGTTTTAAAGTGGCAACAATTGCTATGCTGCTATTTTAAGCAGCTTCATTATATTTCCTTTTCTGCTTATTCTGCAGAAAGATGAGCAGGCTATTCAATACGTTGGCCTGAAAAGCTGCACTGTGTCCCAGGCTCACTGCTTTCCAGAGGATCTGTTTCTAATTAAAAGCCAAGAGGAGGAAACAAGAATCGCAGTCACCTTGTAGGTTCCCCGTTGAATGTCTTCGCTGTTTCTAACAGGTAGCGTTGTCAAAGGTGTTTGATGGCTGCCCTAATGCTCCCAGAAAGCCAAAGAAAAGTGTGTGGAGTTGATTTTGGGGAGAGAATGTGTGTGGAATACTACAACTTTGAAGCTCCAGCCAAACATCTGCTGGCTCTCCCCTCTTTCTTCTTTCCTCATTTGTCTTTTCTCTCTGTTTCAGCCTACACAACTATCTTTTAAAAGATTTCTCCCCCTCACTGTCTCTTGATCTCTTTCTCACCTCTGTCTTACTTTTTTAACCCTTATTTTTTTTTTTTTTTTNTTTTTTTTTTTTTTTTTAATATCTACTCACATCCCACATCACTTCTCCCTCCCATCCCTCCAAACTTCTCCTACGGGGCCCAGCATATAACAGTCCATAATAAACATGGTCTACTCAATTACTGTACCACTGTGTTCACTGTGTCCTCCTCCACTTTCCCTCTGAGGTAGAAAACAGGCAATAATTGGCTGCCCAGCGCCCAGACATGTCTTACCTTGAAACTCCAATTAAAGCTTGGTGCTGTAAGAAATTCCAATTACAGCCCGTATTCTGTTACATATTCATATTTTGTCAAGTGTGTGCATTTGTGTGTGTGGGGGACAGCAGGCATTGCTGCATAACCTTTTTTAATTTTTTAATTTTTTAATTTTTAATAGAAGTCATTAGTTGTTCAGCGCCTCATAAATCCTCCAAAACAAGATCAGTTGAGTCGTCATGTCAGAAACACTAGCAAAAGCATGTAAATCAATTTAGGGAAATGAAATAACACAGTTGAATGACCTGTTCTGTTTTAGCGTTTGTTTTTGGTGAAGAACTCGGCCGGTTTCCACTTCACCAAGCACCTGGCCAGTAAAATGACCCAACACCTAACAGGAAATGAGTACTCATGTTCCCATCCTATCAAACAAGTCGTGTTAATGCTCCAGTTGAGTTCATGTACACTCAGCCAAAGCATGGAGCTCTGGAATTGTTCTGCTCATCGCTGTGATTCACACACACACACACACACACACACACACACATGCATGGACATAGAGGACCCGGCCACTCATAACAAGGTTTGTTAGTTTAAACCTGTTAAAACAACAACCCACCCCTCCATTTTGCTATATGCACAGATGGTCCTACAGTATGCACGTCATTACCTGGCCACCTTTTATTTGTCCTGTTCTGTGCTGGTTCATTTTTACAGCTGCCACTGCTGCCTAACCGCCCGCCCCACTAACCCGCCTTGGCCAGCATGACTCTTGTTTTTCCATGGCAAGCTGAACAAATGTACATGTGTAGTGATTCACTACATTTTGTGGTATGTTTGCTCTGATCTAAGGAGGTCTTTGATCATGACTTCAACTCCTTCCAAGGTACATTTGTTGTAATTGAAGCCACACTGAAACCCATAGGAAGCAGGATTGAAAGTGTATTAGTTTGTCATCCGTGTGTTGGAAGTTACAAGGAAAACGACATTATACCATACTGTATATGCCTGTTTTTTTTTTTCATGCTATTTGCAGTACATTTTTTGATGCTGTATTCTGATTTTTTTTTTTTTTTTTTTTTTTGCCTGTATGCAATTTTTTAAATAGCCTCTATACATCTTCTTTGTTAAAGGACCATACTTGTGATTTTGCATGTTTGAGCCCAGTTAATAGTGCCTTCATACACATTACATTACTGACAATATTTTCTGAAACATAAAACCAATTTTAGGATTTGTTTTATTTTGCCAAATAGTATTTATTTCAAAATAATATTTCGAAATCAAATGTTCAGGTGATACATTCACCTATCCATGCAAAAATTCAGTGTTTTGCCTATTAACACTTATGCACAATTGTAGAATTCACAGTCATTTAAATGTTTTATTTCTCTGTAAAATCTATCTTCTTCTGGGACTATATTCCCTGGTAGAGGCTTACATTTTCTTCTATGTAGTTCTGTGTTGAATTGGTTGAGTTTTGTTCCTGCCTGAAACAGAAAAAAAATTCTAAAATTTTTTGGATGGTTTTCATTATAGCTTGTACGTGGGTTGTATTTATTGGGTTCGAACAGGCAAATTTACCAAGTTGCTCTTTAAGTGGCCCAAATCTGATGCCTGTTTCTACACAGGAGGAAAGGAGTATCCAAAATAGAAATGGTTCATCCTCTTGAGAGCATGCCTAAATATACTCTGTAAATGTCATGGCAATCTGTCCATTTGGTTTTGACGTTTCTTATGAACAAATTGGCCTGGAGGTCACTGAAATCATTGGACAATGAATGTCCATATGTACATATACTCAGGCAAGTTATGATTTGTTTGAATTGACTCAGTAATTTTGCTGCATCTGGCTGCCAATCTTTGCCCCAGATCACCTCCCACAGGGCAGCTTTTCTGTGAAAACTCTAATCTGTCTATAGACTGTCCCACATACGAGGTTCAGTTCACTTCTATCAGAGTCTATGTTTGTATTGCTGCCAAATTACTCCTACGGGGAAAGACTTTCATTTTTCCCTTCCTCTGTCATTCTATCCATCCTCCACCCATATATTGTGAATACATCTCATTTCATTTTCTTTTTCACAGTGCATTTTTTTCTCTGTTTATTTCCATCTCTTGGACCAAATCTATTTTGTTTTTCTCACCCTTTGTCTAGACGACTGAGAGTTCCATTAGTTTGTATGTGTGGATTTCAGTGGGTCCAGCATTCTTTCTGGTCCTCATTTATCTGCTTTTACTGTGCCCACTTTCTCCAGAACTGGATTTATGGGAGAACTGGGTCCTGTCAAAACGTTGCCTTGCACTACCACGTGTTCACACGATGAAGGCTGAAACTTGGAATGTTGAAGTAAGAGAGAAAACTGAAAATGATTTGCTGGCCTGATGAAGAGTTAATGTTCATTTAATCTTCACATGTGCAGACACATGCCTCTCAGTGCCAAATTAAACTGATTCATATCTGTGCAAATTATTTTATGATGTGCGCCCATTTGAACTCCCCCACCTGGCCATACCATCTGTACACACCAGATTTATCTTCTTAGCAACACCCACAATGCATATTGCATCTCCCTCTGAAACCCAGTGTCTCTAATAGCGAGCTGCATCATTTGCCTGAAGCACAGTCTTACTGATATAAAGGACTGGATCTCTGTAAACCTTCTGAAACTAAATAAAAAATCAGAAATTGGTTTCTTTCTAGGCCTCCTGTCAAGCAATGTAGCTAATGTCTGCCAGCAAGTACACACTCACAATGATCGTTCACACTGACTTTAGCTTTAATCAACTGGTAGTGAAAGGGAGTTTATTTCTTATGCTTAAAATTCCCCACATTTGGACTCATGTAACCTGTTTTCTTTTAGCATCAGTCAAAACATTCTGAAGGTTTTCTGGCTCATTTGCACTGCTGCAGTTATTATTTTTACTTGGGCTAAAAGACAAAATCACATCATTCTAGTTTTTGAGTTTTTGCACAATGAAATATGGTTTTGTGTCCCCAGGGGTCCAATACAGTTATTTACATGTGCTTCATTATTACTAATGAGGTCATGTTTTCACTGTTTGCTGGTTTGTTGGTTTGTTAGCAGCATTGTTAAAATATTCATTAATCGATTTTGCAGATACTTTGCAGAAGAGTAGTGGTAGCCTTAACAGACCACACTGGTGATTTTGCATGTTTAAGCCCATTAAATACACACATGTTACATTACTGACAACCATTTTCCCGAAACACAAAACCATATTTTAGTTTTTCTAATATTTTCCTAAATCCCCTATTCTTTCAAAATCAAATGTTCAGGTGATACACTCACCTTAAAATTCAATGTTTCACTTGCTAACATATACTAATGTAAAAGGGAAGGTCTTTTTTACTTTCTCAGTAAAAGCTGTCTTCTCCTGGGACTATATTTCCTGGCGGAGGCATACATTTTCTTACATGCAGCTTTAGACCACGTAAGTAAAGTTACTTCTCCAAAAAAATTAATGAGTTTTGTGTTCAATGTGATGGATTACTTAACACAAGCACACTTCAAGTCTCTACAAGTTGATTTTAATAGCATACTGGAATGAACTGAAAACAATGGCAGTCTGTAAGGTAGGAAAAACAATTCCAATATTTACAGCTGCAGTAATATGTTATAGGAAATGGTTTTCAGTCATGTAATGTGTATTAGGTTGTATGTATTGGGCTCAAACATGCAAAATCACCAGTATGGTTCTTTAAATTTTGTTGTGGACCTGGATACAGGACTAAAATGATTTCTTAACATTATGAGGCAGGGTGTTTTGCTATATATATTTTTTTTTTTCAGTGTCTTCAAAAGTAATACACCAATTTGATGTATTACTTTTGAAAAGACAAAAAGACAAAACAAAAATGCTTGAATAAATGGCATGTTCATGTCATTGCTTTACAGTAACAAATAGCACAGACATGCACAGACACGCAAAAAGAAAAAAAAAAGCTTTTAGTTTTCTTCTCAGCTTCTACTTCTGTACATTTTCATCTAGAAAAGTCTGAAATTTAAATTTACAGTAAAATACACACTTTCCAGCCTCAACTACTGAAGATGCAGCATCTTGGAGAGCACAAATGTGTCAGTGTTGATGGCAAATAGTCACCTTCCTCCACTTTCAGTGCAACAGATTGACGATCCCATTTTTAAGCTGTATGCCAGGTGGACTAAAAGGAGGAAGATCTCACATTCTCCTCCACACAGGTGGATTTAATTCTTCCCTATCTTTTTGAATAGTTGCAATGAATCAGCCCATGAAAGCCCTAATGTGCAGCATATGCTGCAGGCCAGGCTATTCTCATTGTTAAACACACTTGGCACAACCACAAAACAGAGTCCCAGTGAACTCAGTTATACAGACAATGCTGAATGTGGTAGAACTCAAACCTTTAATGAATCAAAACACATATTTATCACTCCGCTCTCTTCTGATTTTTTCAAAGAGGAGGTATAGCCCTCAAGGATTCTTGAACAGGCCCATTCATGTGATCTCTCTCTCTCTCTCTCTCTCTCTCTCTGTCTGTCTCTTTCGCACACACACACACACACACAAGGAAGTTAGTTCAATTTTAGCATCACTGATAACAATAGTCATATGTTGAATTATCAGTCCCAGCAGTTTTTCTGTGCCTGTAATGACTGAATTTGGCTTTTCTAAAAAAAAAAAAAAAAAAAAATGCGTTTTGTAATGTGATATTTAAAAATTTCAAGTCTGTGAGACACATGTTGTGTTTCTTGTCCAGAGCCTTTTTGGGGTGCTATTTATTGTAATGTGGGAGTAGGCCGCCTGAGCAAGCAGGGGAAAAGTCCCTATTTGCAAGAAAGTTGGATTTTATATGACTTGGGCTTTTAACATTATCTCTAAAATGGATTATTTTTACATGGAAAATGCAGCAATTAGGAAAATGTGAAAGATTTATTCTATTTTGATCAGTTTTTACCTGACTATAGGGGAAACTGGACAAAATGGAATTTGAAGGATTCAGCTAGACACCTTATTAGTTGACAGCGTTTCTTTAAGCAAAGTGCCTTGCTCAAGGGCAATAAATAAAAATGCTTTACAGAACATCACTTATTGTCATTCATCCTACATTTTCTCTGCCATCATGTGGTTACAGCCATTTCTCTAACGTTTAGACTGCAGTGGACCCCCCATATGAGAGCCTTCTATGTTTGACAACCCCTCCAAAGTTTGCATATCATCCCAGTGTGGCGAGGGCTGTTCATTATAACTCTGCACTCAAACCAGGAGCTATGGTGTAAGATTAAATTAGCATAGTATAACTGTGGAGATGCCACTTTCAATTTCATATGCATAGTCAAACTCAGGCCTCTAGTCAAGTCAGTAACATAGGCATTAACCCAAACAGTGTCCTAAATTGATCTTGACAGGTTCAAAATTAACTTACTCTAACCTGTCAAGAAGCCAGACTAAACCGTAGCGTCTCCACGGGAGTCAGAAAGCGGTAGGTTGGCTGGTACAGAGGGTCCGCAGAAAGCTGGTGTGAGCGTGAGGAAGTTCAGGCTGGATGGCCAACACTGCAGCTACTGTGCATAAACCCCCGTGTGTCTGTACAACCTCAGGTTGAATTAAGGCCTGTGTTGTCTGTTAGACACGACCCACTGTGGGTAAATTCAACGGAGACAGTATTTCACTGTGATTTTGTGTGTGTGTGTGTTGTGAGAAGGGTTGTCTCCAGTGTTATGCTGCACATAAACTGCCAGAGTCAGGGTGGCTCAGGCCTCACTGAGCTTATATTGTAGAAGGAGAAGTGAAGCCACATGCAGAGAGGAAGCGTTGGCTCCTCTGCTGTGGTCTGTTAAGTGTCAGCGCAATCATGTTTTAATGCCTGTTAGTGTTGTTGATCTGCTTGCTTTTCTAGGCAAGGCAAGTTTATTTTTCTAGCACCATAAAGACAGAAAGGCAATTCACGTAGACATTCATGATGATATATGATGTTATGTTATATGATATATAAAATTGACATGAAGACAGGGAAATTAAAATATAGAATATAATCAATACAGCAAACAGTTTAAACATGTTAAAGAAAATTAAAAACAATAAAATTAAAAGTTTAAGAGCTAAAAGAAGTGCTGCAGTGCAGAGATAAATACACAGGTTTAATAAAAGACAGTGGTGAACAGAAATGTTTTCAGCCATGATTTGAAGGAGCTTCATGACATGGCTGATCTGAGACTTTCTGGAAGTTTATTCCAAATAACTGGTGCAAAGAAACTAAATGCTGCTTCCCCATGTTTAGTTCTGACTAGAAGTAGGTATTGACTGTTTTATGTTACTCCTATTCAAGCAGCAGATGCTGATCCTTAAAATATGCTGACATTGCCTGGGTACAGCACTTGTGTAAGTTCAAATTAAAGCAGTGGATCAGCATGTTTAAAGGGAACATCATGTTATTATATTTCACTCATTTTTATAGTGTAACAAAGTGCAAAGTATGTGTTGAACATTGCCAGAGTTGTCAAAACTGAGGTTGTCCTGCATAGACATGCATCCAGTAAGACAAACTCACAGGTTCTAAATTACTCTGAACACTTTGTTTTATACTTGCCCTTTGTGAGTAAAAAATAAAATAACATAAAAATAAACACACTTGTAAACACACTATTCACATAAAAATGACACACACTTCATGTCAAACTATGATGAATGTAAATGACTCGCCTCTGCTTTTTTTTTTTTTTTTTTNTTCTAAGTTCTTTTGGTTTTGGTTGCCTCCCAAAGTGTCACATGTTTTTGTAATTCTGTCAAGTCAGGTCTCTGGATACTGTAACAGAATACAGTAGATGTGACCACAAACTTCTCATTAGTCAAAAAGAATAAAGCATCATATTTTCTCTATAAGTGAGGTTAGAGTATGGATGACGTAAGTAAGATTCAAATCAGATGCATGGGAAAAAATTTAAATGTATAAAGAAATGCTTAATTTTTTTCCTAGACATCCTAGGCACATTTTTAGGCACAGAGTTTTGTGCCTAATTCTGATTTTTTTTTTTTTTTTTTTTTTTTTTTGCCTGTATCCAATTTTTCAGATCCTCTTCAATCTTCTCATACCTATTTTTACATTTATAGACCTGAAACAAAAAGGGGTTTAGTTTCTGTGATGATGTAAACAAATGAATACAACTTAAATTATTATACAAGCTGTTGCTTTCTGAAGCGTTTTTAAAGGTCTGCAATGAATAAATTAAGGCAGAGAAGAAGCATGAGAGCATTTATTGCATCTTAAGTGTGTGCAACCAATGATTGCTGCAACATCATACATACGTGGACAAATTAGTCTCACATTTTATGACGTGAAAGACTGAATAGCAAAGAAATTCCAATTTCTGTGCTTAGATGATTGCATTGCATTAGGAGATATCTAATACATATTCAAGTTATTTCCACAAATGAATCAAAAAGAATCTAAGAATGTCTGATTACATATGTTTTTTTGTACTGTTTATGTGTTCACAAAGTAATTCTGATACCACAGGTGAGCAAAAATCAGAATTAGGTCACGTGTGCCTGGAGGTGAGAAAATGTGGACAGTTAAGCTATAGGATATCTTTGGCTGTTTTATAGAGCATTGTTTGTATTTTTTTCCCTTTTTAAAATTTTACATGGATCTCTAATGGCTGCACATCAGCACATCATCCCAGCTGAGACTGAGGTCTCACCAAGTAAATATTTCATAATGATTAATAGACTGTTGGGGGAAAGGTGAAAAACAGGGCAGAGAAACAGTCCTGAAACAACTTGCTCAAAGCACTGACAGGCCCCAGTCGAAAGATCTTTAATAGTTCTAACAAGTGGATTTGTGGTCTATGTTTGCTTTGAAATGCCAGCAGCACTTTTCTTTTTCCCGAATCCTTCTCATCTTGCAGCATTTCATCTGCTTTGGTAATGAAAAGAGTTTTCCATGCAGGTTAAACCTTCAACCCAACATGACTCCACCTCAGATCTCTCTGTCAAGATGTTATAAAGGAGGCCAAATGATAAGAAACAAACTCCGACTTGTAGATGCATCTACAAGTCGGAGTTTGTTTGTTGTGAGATGATCAACGGTGACATGTAATATTCAGAGGTGGGAAGTGACCGAGTACACTTTTATGTTCACCTGCTGGGGGCTGCAGATGGAAATTAGCTAAATCTGGCACAAAGCATCTCTTCTCAGTTTGAGATTGTGATCTGGGGGATTTATGTAAAGATTTTGGTTGCTCACCTGTCAACCAAACTAAACTCTGCTCTTCATTATTCTAACTTATTTTACTGTTGATACTTGAGTACATTTGACTGTTGTTACTTGTTTGCTTTTCATCAAGTCAAAATTTTAAGGTAGAACTTTTAAGTGTAATGAGGTATTTTTCTACTGTGGTATTATTATTGGTACTTCAAAAAAAAAAAAAAAAGNAAAAAAAAAAAAAAAAAGGATTTGAGTACCTCTTCCACGAGATCATGCACGGAAACAATACGATCATCCAACAAGGATGAAGTGGGATGATTGTTAGCCATATTACTGTAATTCATTCATCTCTCTCTGTCTCTCTCTCTCTCTCTCTCTGTGTGTCTTTCCTTGATCTCTCATTAGGTTGGTGGTTTGTTAGTACAGCAGAGGAGCAGGGTTGGGTGCCAGCCACATACCTGGACTCACAGAATGGAACTAGAGATGATTTGGATCTGGGCATTTCCAGGACTGGAGAAGGTGAGTACAAAAAATGCAAACACATGTTGTAATGCATTTTAGACATTGTCTAAAGAAGTTTTTCACCCAACCTAATTTTTTCCCCCATACACTTCAAAATCGCAGATGTTGTTTGCGGTATCAGAAAAAAAGAAAACATGCACCAGATCATGCATTAATACATTTCAGAAAACGTCCTCCACAATAAATATCTTAACTTTTGATAACTGATTGCCATAAGTCAAATTTTGAATGTAAGGCTTTTACTCTTAAAGGAGTATTTTTCCACTGTAACATAAGTACTTCACCTTAAATAAAGGATTTGAGAGCCTTCTACCACAGCCACTGACACATTAGGAACCTTTAAGACCACAGTCACTGCTGCATACTGAATGGTACCAAACCACAGCAAAGGGGTTACTGATATTTTGGCACTGAAGAAAATTCCTTTGACTCCCCTGGGAGGCTTAACTCTTGCAGGAGCCTTCTTTTGTTGTGACCGTTTCCTCCCTAATGTTTAGCCGTGGCTATTTGGATGCTTCATTTTATCACTGTGATGTTTGCAGTGTCTCTTTAAGATATGCCAGCTTCCATGATTCACAGACACACAGACACACACACACACACACACGCACGCACGCACGCACCCACACACAGTCACATACAATTACAACAGATGTTGTTAGTACCTATGTGGGTCTTATACTTTACTTTTCCAGAATAATCCACTCAGTGTAAATGCTGCTTTCCAGAAGTGCTAGGTACTTGTATTAAAACAGCAAAAGACAAAAGCAATAAAATACAATTTCAGTACAATTTTCGCAAAATACTTTTTTTTTTTTTTCTGTCTGCATATATAGTCGTGGTATATGCCAAAATTGGCATAACTGTTTTTTATAAATATGCAATTTCCCCAAATACTTCAGTTGCTAGCTCTAAACAAACTTGGTGAAAAAAATACCCAACCTACCTAGAGGAGTTTTGTCGTGGTCTGATTCCAAATGATCTCTACTATGATGCATTTGTAGAGTGATCATGATCCAAATAGTTATGAATGACTACAGGGCATGTAAGCTCTACCTTTGATTTGCCATAGCAAATCAAATTAAAGTTGTGAAAAGACTGTAACATCAAACTTAACTAACACATCTTCAGATCAACATATATAAGGTTAGCATGTTGTTGTATGTGCTTAATATGTGCTCCATTGTCCAGTTTAGCTGTCTGAAGGCAGCATATCACCTTCACAGAATGTGAAGCAACATGAAAAATGTTTTTGAAGTTAGATTTCTTTGTCAGACCAAACCTAGTCAAGGCTAAATGCAACACAAGCAACAGCTTCTTCACACTCAAAGGGACTACAGGTTTGAAGTGGGTACCTAAAAGAGTATTGCACATATATTGAAAATTATTTCCAAATAGCACGTATCCTGGAGGTGCAATAACAGCCTGAAGGACGAGGATCTGTCGCTTGCTGTGGACTGGATCTAGCAATTAAAGAGACACGCTCACGTCCCATCTTTCATTGTCTTCCTTCACTGCTAACTCAAGCACTCAAGTGAATTTATGCAGGAAGTGTCTGAGCACACACACATACCCACACTTTCCCTCCACCCCCCCACCGTCTGCCAGTGGCCCCATTTTCCCATTAGGCCTGGTGTCTCTGTGTTTGCACACATCGTCACTTCATATTTCTGATCGCCCTCTTCCCATTTCCTGTCGTCTCTTACATCTCATTATCTCTGCTGGGTCTGTAACCTAATTCCATTGACAGCTGAGCTCAGTGGAGAGGAACTGACGGGCACCAGCCCGGCCCACTGAAATTACCTCAAAACAACATTTCCCTTTGTGCCTTCCCTTAGCTGATATTTCAATTAGGAGGTCAGCGGGAGTGAGGTGGCAGTTAGTGAGATGGAAGGCAGGGTGGAGATGGGGAGGGAGAGAGAGAGAGAGAGAGAGAGAGAGAGAGAGGAATGGAAGGAGAGTGACGAGCAGCAGAAGAACACAGATGGATGTCGAGCAAAACGAAAGATGCAAAGATTAAAAGATGAAGAGAGAGAGGAGGGAAGAAGATGGGTGGAAGGCGACGGGAGTGAGTGACAGAGCAGAAATTAGATTACTACACAAGAAAGGGATAGAAGACTGCGTTATTTCCATCTGTCCTCCCCTCATTGATGTGTTTCTCTTCACGGGGCCTCAGAGAACGCATTAAAATAGGAAAGTGACTCAACTTGTCGTTATTGCTGATTTATCATGCAGACTTCCAACTAATAAGCAGCAAGAGGTCAGGAGTTCAGAATGCAACAGATACAGAATATCTAGTCCCATGGTGTAATGTGGATGTCATTAATTAGCAAGTTTACATTAGTAAGATCTCTGCTGTTTGGGTTCCTTGGGCGATCAGCTGCTCAACACTCTTCTGTGGAGAATGTAGCACTGTTCTGCTTCTTGGTTTGCTAGTTATCTGCCTAGAGCTTTATCTCGGTCATTCTTTATCTCGGTCATTCTGTGAGACTTAAGTGCAATCACCAGACCAAAATTTTGATTGATGTTTTGTTGCTCATCTGAAAGGCTTCTTCAGTTCAAACTCTTGTGGGGAAAGGTAACGGCAAGTATTCCTTGGGTCTTCCTACAGGGAATACGTGCATGCCCAGTATTGGAGCCCACTATAGGATACTGATGTAGTTGAGCGCAGGGAGCTCTTGCACTTAATTGTGTCCATGCTAACACCAGGCTCATGTGGGGTAGACAGATGGTTTGAGGAAACACCAGGAGACTTATTTTAGAGCAACAATGTCCTCCATTATTCAGGGAAAGTTTCACCACTTTGGCATAAAGCCTTTCACACATCTCTCACAACCATCTGTCCTTGTTGTAAGATGTGGATATTTTGGTCCTTAAACTGTTGGTGTGGGTTGTAGTTTGTTGGTGTGTATAGTGCTGAGTCCTGCCCCATAGCGGCCGCTCTCCTATTTCTATGCCATGTGTCTGGAGAGGCTATTTAGTTTTAGCCAGTGCACAGATCTGTACACTCCACATTACACCAATTATTGTACACAAGATTGCTCTGCTGATATTTAGGAATGGGATCTTTAGGGTGGACTAAGCATTGTCTTAGAGTGTTGCTGAGTTTAAAAAATAATGGAACGTTGTTTTTGGCCAAAATCCTTTTAAATTTCTTTGATACTCTCGCTATGTGACCATGGCATGTGTTTTGTATCCTTTTTCTGTTGGATTTGGAGTTTTGGCCAATTTTGTTTTTGATTTGAGAAATACACAGTTAGGATAACCACAGGATTTAAGTGTTCAGTTGATGTTTTTCTGTTCCCAGACTAGTTAGTTTTATTAATTTGCTAGTTATCGCTAGCCAACACAAGCTAATATGCAAGTTATATGCAAATAGCTACTTATTGTCATTTAGGGGTCTGTTTTGAAACCTTTGCCACACTTTAATGAGCAATAAACATGTTGATCCACTCCTACGCTTCCTTGCTGCATTATTCTGTGAAAACGGGCCTTTAAACCCCTCCTACAAAACCAGCTCTATTCTGATTGGCCAGCTGTATCACGCCTGAGCTGGCAAGACCAACACCTGCAAAATTTGCTGGCCCAAAGCTCACTAGCCTTGTACTCTATGGGGTCTGTCTTATTGGATGCATTTCTCTTGGTGTGAACCTCAAGTTTTGCAGCTTTGACAGTGTTCACAACACATACTCCCTACTATATGACACTATAAAAATAAAGGAAAATAACAAAAAGCATAAAATTACCTTTTTATTTACAGTCTACATAAATTATTTACAGTTAACATAAAGTAAGGAACAAATATTGCAAAATAACAGTTTGGAGGTTTTCATGAAATAGCAGCTAACATATCTAACACTTATTTGGCTAATAAAGTATTTTTTTTTCCTTTGCAGTACATGATCTCTTTACTTATTTACTCATGGAAAACTTTTCTGTGCTACTAAAGCATCTTTATTGCCTTTCTTCAGTTTGCTAATTCATGCTTCTCACAGTGCCTCCATATTTGTTTCTCTTTTTGTTGCTCCTCATTCTCATCAGTTACTAAGAGACGCAAGGCCCATCTGAAGAGGCTGGACCGCCGTTGGACCCTAGGGGGGATAGTCAACCGCCAGCAGAGTAGAGGTGAACANAGAGGCTGGACCGCCGTTGGACCCTAGGGGGGATAGTCAACCGCCAGCAGAGTAGAGGTGAACACAGAGAAACCCACACACACACAATTAGACTACATCTACTGTCGAATCCACATACGTAACCTGGATTTGAATCAGGGATACATTATTAAGGTATACATAACATTATTAATGTATCCTGATATTGAAAAATGCAAGGTGTAAATTTGTATCAGAGTCAGAGCACGTACGGTTGTGTTCTGTACTGTGATCAGCTCTCTGTGACAACTAACCAGGTGTATATGGAGTTTGTACAGCTAGGACACATTTGTGAGATTAAAACCCGACCTGGGAGTTGAAAATGTCGCCCCACTTCATCTGTGCTAGCTCTCATTACAAAAGTTATTTTGAATCGGGAGATGTAGCTTGTCGTAAATGAGTACCTACACTGGAATGTGGACAGTGATAGTCCACATAAAAAAGTTATTAGTTATTGTAAAAATGGATAAAGATTCATTATGCAAGGAGACACAAGCTTCAAAAGTGTTACGATCTGCCCACTGCGATAAAATCACCAGGCACAATCAGATAATGAGAACACTTTTTAATGTAATGTGTAAATGGAAGTTCCAGCATCGGATGTCAGTATCCAGATAAGTTGTCTGGATGTAGGGATTGAATTTTAATAAAGTGTGCAACCAGAGATCCTAAATTTTTGGCCCAACCTGAAACCAACCCATGGAAAATCTACCCAAACCTGAAAATTATTTTTTTGAAGTGAGACTTGACCCCTAACTGGACGTGAGGAGCTGAAATCGACCTGTGGATAATTCAACAGAATCCAAAATACCATCGATCTGAACAACCATAACCAAGGGAGAACACCAATATTGGCAGCTGCATGGTGTTACAAGCAGTTTTTCTTTCAAATCATTATTTATGTCGGCAAAGAATGCCTCCATTTCTCCTTACACTTCAGTTAGCCTCTTACTTTACAAAGCACATTTTCTGATGCTTTGTTTACGATGCACTACGTGATCAGCGATCACGTAGTGCATCGTAAAGCGGAATGATCAGAGCTGACAATTAGTCAGCATGGGTCTGTTCAAATCCTTTCAGTTATAAGACGTATCGACACTCAGGCCCAAGACTAAGTCTAATGCGACCCAATTAGACTGAATATAATTTCTACCCAACTCAACCTCTGAACTGATTAAACCCATGATGAGCTCTAGGCCAGCATGATGCACACAAAAGTGTGTGTCTGTGCATTACCATAGCATGCACACTTTGCACACTTACCTGAATTTTACTGTTCATTAACATTTAAAACACATGCCAGTACTAACAGAAAAGCTAAAAATAATGAACCCTCTGTTGTACTTTAACAAACCTGTTCCACGTTTGCCTTACGTTGGCCACACATAAATATGCACAAGCAATGCAATGCAATTATGGTCAAAACAAAAATGAAAGAATAATGACAAACATATATGTAAGCCGTATTGGAAGTGATGAAAATAATGTTGCACCTTAACATGACATATTAATCACAAAGTAGCTGAAGTACATTTCTTTCACATTATCACACACACTAACTCATTTACTCATGAACACACACCTTCCCCACATATTGTAAGGAACAAATATACATTCCACACCTGAGCTCTTCCTGTTCCCTCCTCTCCCACACTTTCACATATTTTGTGGCCACATGGTAAACAGTCTCATCATTTAAATCAGGGATGGGCACCTGGCGGCCCATGGGCCAGATATGGCCCACACCTTTGATCTGTCAGGCCCTTGGATGACTTCTCAATTAATAAAAATGAAAATTATAAAAAGTGTTTTCCTTTGTTATTACCACCACCCATCAACAGAGGGCGTTCGGTCATTACTGATTCGGTATTTAATACCATCCATTTAGCAAAGCTTTCAATGAAAAAATAAGGTCGTGCTGTATCTCTTATTTTTTGTTTTATTTAATGTGTGGCTCTTTGACTGTGAGAATGAAGTTTTATTGGCCCCCATCCTCATCAAAGTTGCCCATCCCTGATTTACCATATATACTCGACTATAAGCCGATCTTGACTATAAGCCAACCCCCCAAAGTTGCTCCGTCAATTTATTTGTTTAGCAAGTTAGCCTACCTTTTTTTTCTGGGTATCATCATAGTTTTCCTGTGATTTTCTGAAAATAATCCACATACCGGTAAACAGCTGATTACATAACTAACATTAGCTGNCTGTGATTTTCTGAAAATAATCCACATACCGGTAAACAGCTGATTACATAACTAACATTAGCTGACGTTAAGTTTTCCTCTTCCTCTTCTGAATCGCTAATGATGCATTGATGAAGGTAAGGAAAGCTTTACAAATGAGCTTTAATTATCATAGTGCTTATTTAGCATATTTAGCTGTGTAATTATGGTGAGTTTTTTTGTTAAGAATCTTACCTGTTACGTGTTTTCAGTAATTATCCTGTACCCGAGTCGATGCGGGTCTGTCTATGTGCTGCACATTCCTCCTTCGGAGTTTTGGAATTCCCTCAGCCGANAGTCGATGCGGGTCTGTCTATGTGCTGCACATTCCTCCTTCGGAGTTTTGGAATTCCCTCAGCCGATCTCCTGATGTTGTTCCATCAATTTACTAGTTTATAAATTACACCTGTTTTCCATAGTATTGTCATAGTATTCCTCTGATTTCCTGAAAATAATCCATGTACGGGTCGTGGCTGTTTTAAAACTTCCCCGCTTTAACGGGGCTTCTCTTCCTGACGCACACTGGAATGATAACATTGCGCTCTTGTTCTTTTTGNCCGCTTTAACGGGGCTTCTCTTCCTGACGCACACTGGAATGATAACATTGCGCTCTTGTTCTTTTTGTGGATTATTTATTTTCAAAATCAAAGCAACAAAACATGAGGTGAGGAGAGGTAAATAACTATACCGCTACCCCGTTCCTCCAGCTGAGCGTCTATAGATCCTCTGTGATGGAGCCGGTACTTTTCCCAAATTAAATATTTTAAACATTTGATAATTAACCAAGAAATGGCTTTAACACCAGTATCAGTAAACATGATATTTATTTCAGCAGCTGATTAGCTACGTTAGCCCTAAGACAAAAAAAAAGCTACTTTAGCCCTTACTGCCTTGGCAAAATGTGCTTAATAAGATATTTAGTCAGGAAATATCTCATTATAAGGTATGATTTAAACTATTTTCCATGGATAGTGGTAATTGGTAGTATTTCCACCCCTGGAAATTTCGGTCTGATTTGAATTACTTGACTATAAGCCGACCCCCCCGATTTGAGTTGTGAAATTTGGTGAAAAAACCTCGGCTTATAGTCAAGTATATACGGTAGATCATCGCTCATCAGCCAACAAAAACTGGCCTGTAGTATCGACTGGGAGCATGAGTCAGCTCGCTCGGTAAGCTCTCAAATTTAACTCCATCAAACTCTAAAGCTCTTCATCTCACGCTGGGCAACAAAATAATTGGACTTCATTAACTTCACATTTGAAGACTATTTGACTCCCACAGCACAAAATCAGCAGCCTTTCATGCAGTGAGCCCTCTGATTATAATTCATTATATAACAGTGTCACTTCTTAATTAATCTCCCTTAGATTTTAAGTGTTCTTCCATTTTTATGACTTTAACGACTTTTTTTGTTTTGCTTAGAATTCTTTTGAAAAAAAAAATTACAGAAAGCAATATGAAAATGATCCTGCTTGTTTTTCATGTTTCCATTCAAAAGACTCCCTGCAGTTTTGTCATGTTTTTATTGCTTTAATACCAACAGAGCACCTGTGTCTGAGAAAACACAGTCACTTCTCTCGGGAGTGAGTTGGTACTTTCTTATCCAAACTTTACTCAGACTGTCCATGAGGCACCTGTGTGATGCCACAATTAGTCAGGACTTGTAAAAGAGGACTTTGTTTATGAAAGCTGCTCTTGGACTTGTGTAATGTCTATAAAATCTTTAAAAAAAAACATTATCAAATATAATCTTCCTTAGACAATCCAGCAACACGGCATAAATTATTGATTAATCGGAGGATATTGAGTACCAGAAAAGTGAATAGTGACTTGTTCATATAGAAAATGCACTGGAGAAGAGAGCAAAATAGCGACCTGACTTTGTAAACCCACACCGATAATGATCATTGCAACATGAGGGAATATTCTTATTTAGAGAACAGCTTCAAGCAGTTCAGAGATTTTAAATGTGACTTTTAACGCTAGTCTGTGCAAATATTTGAAAGAAGAACTTGTGCAGAGTTGAATATATAATCATTAATTCACACCAATTTTCAGTTCTGTAACCTCAGGAGTTTGGTCCCTGCAGCATTTCTTGTTCAGGTATATAACCCGTATCCAGAGTTAAATAGCATTAGTTAGATTATTGTATAAATTATATTGCTGTGACTTATTTTCTGCATGTGTTACTGTCAAAGATAAATAAAGAATTTAACAGACTAGATAGGGCGAGGGTGTAGGGGCCAGATTGGGATCAAGCAATGCAAGAATTCTTCTCTAAATTTAGTTCACCATCTCCTTATAACAAATGAAAAGGAGGAGCATTATTAAAGGACTGCATGTAAAGCATTTCAGTGAAGAACTTGTAAAGTGAAGCACCACAGCAAATAGCTCATCAGGGACACCGTGTTTGCCAGAAGTTGCTCTCAGTCAGATCTGCAGTAGCCAAGTGTCCTAGAACAGTAAGGTTGGCTGGAATGAGCTGGTGGAAAGTGTGAAACTAGGGCAGCAGCCCAATCTGTGGACTGGTTTTAATCACGCAGACCTCCCAACCCATCAACTTCTACATAGCGTGGATGAGTCACCCGGCTAGCTGTCGCCACTGGAGAATGAGGGCATTAAATACTTTGTGGCCGTGTTCTTGAATTCCAGTATCACTATGTAGCACTTATTTTCTTAAAATACCTTTACTTTTACTTTCTCAGGGCCAAGCTTTAATTGTATACCTTCACACATCGGTTTAAAGGACTATATAATGGTGATTTTGCATGTTTAAGCCCAATAAATAATACTACCCGCATGCACGTTACTGACAGCTACAGCCACTTCTGCTGTCCCTTGGTGCAACATTGCTGTGCACACTGAGTGAAAATAGGCTGTTTTAGGTACTGCCTCTTTAAGCCCCTCCCACTCCTTCAAAAAAAAAAAAAGCTCGCTCTGTTCTGAATAGCCAGCTGCATCCATTTGTTTTGACCTTATGTGTTAGATGTGTTACATGTTGATGTAATCATGTTACAGAAGTAAATTGCTAATCAAATATGAAACTTTCAGGGCTGTTCAGGGCCTATTAGTTTGCGTTAATGGTTGCATTTCTGTTAGCATAAGCTTCATCTTATGACAACGTTCAACAAATTTTCACTAATATATTACATCATAAAAGACAAAATGTCATAAATGACAAAAAAAAAAGTTGTGAGACTTTAAGGTTACAATGGATTCAGAGCACACAGACTAGCTGCAGCTGGAAGTGGCTGTTACTGGCTAGGTTGCAAACAAGTTAACGGCTCCTGGACCAGTGGCTCTTTTTCCATCACAGAAAATAGTCTCACCATGAAATCAGCAACAGCTGCTGACTGGAGTCATGTCAGACTTAGTTATTATAGCTTTTCCAGCTTTTTCATTCACCACCTCTTTCAGTTTGTAACTGTATTACTGACTGTCAACTTGCTGTCACAATATTGCACACCGTCTACCTGTCTGTTTCGGCCTGCCTCTACCTCAAATTCACCTCGAATCCAGCCAAACCTGAATCAAATGGCACTGTTTGCAGGTGTTTTTGTATGTGTGTGTGTGTGTGTGTGTTAATTTACCCAGTGCGCCAGATGGTTTGCAACAGGGAATGAGTGCCATAAAAGTTAAGACCATGACAACAGAACTAAGACAGATGAAAAAACATAGACAGATGATCTCATTCTGTATATTGCATCTCACTGCACTCAATCTTACCCTTCTCATAGCCTAAGCAGCACATTTGGGAAGGACATAAAAACAATTTGCAAGTAATATTTCAGTTATTCAACCTTCCTCTTACCTAATCCTCCACATTTCTCTTGTTATCCTGATTTCCTGGTTTTGCTTCGTGATGGGAGGCACCGCTGTCTGTGTCAGGTAATGCTTTGCTGAATGATAGGAGGCATCAGTGAGGGTTTTGCAGCTCTTTGGAGGCATTTCAGATACTGTTTGATTTAGTAGCGCTGGCAAATGATTAAAAACAATGACCAATCATGTAAGAGTTATATCTGCAGAAATGTAATTTACTAATGGAAGAAAGTGGTCCCGTACTCTGCAGCTCTTTTGCTGACACGGACTTCTTTGGCTTTTACGCAACACTTGACAATGAAATGACACACAGACTTAATTATCGGGCCTTGTTGAATCCTCGTGCCATGACAACGCCAGGTCAGCATGTCTCAACCTCTACGGCTGAAGGTTGATTGGTTACTGACAGCAAAGTGACCTCGATGTGTTACACCTTGTTGCGCTCTGGTTCAATACAAGCCGTTCTCTGCCCTCTTAGCAGCAGTCTGTGCTTCTACAGAGCACAATTATTTACAGCAGGTCCCTAATCTGGTTTTTAGAGTCCTGCTGTCCACCCACTGAACCCACTGTTCTGTGCAGTGTGACAGCCAGGCCAACAAACACACACAGAGAAATGGACACAGATGTGTGTACATATTATTAAGACATGGATATGATTAGTGTATGTGATTTATTTTTGAGTCTTTCATCTTTTCATTCCATCTTTGTTTACTTACAAGTTACTGTTATGATGATAATATGAACAACAACACACACTATATCAGCACACACATACAGTAATAAGCACACACATTTAGGTAGACAGTCCAAATTCCTCTGCAAGCCATTCCATTTGTTACTCCCTATCCATCTGCAAGTCATCAGCCCAGTTCACACACAATGCTTTTACCACACTCCAACCACACAACACACACACACACCCACACACACACACACACACACATCATGCTTTGCAAAACTAGGTCTTTCCCCTCTGCTCTACATTAATGACCTCAGCTGTTCTGAAATGACAAGCAGTAGAAGAACATGGATCCCTACCATTTTAACATAACCCAACACACACATTCACTGGATAGCCACACACACACACATACATACACACACACACCTCTGAGATATCATCACCACTACCCCTTACATTTCCTCAACATTGCTATTCTTCTCGACCAGTGAGGGTCACAATCTCTCTCTCTCTCTCCTAAAAACTCACCTATCATTACTTCTGTATTTGCTGGCATCCCTTCCAACAGCAATGTCTTTCTCTTCTCTTATTTCTTGGTCTCATTTCTGGTACTTTATAGTTATTATTTTGGTCAGAAATGCGAAGCTACTGGTCTCCTCTATTTCTGAAGAAATTGTACTTCTAGCTGCTAAAAAAAAAAAACATTAGTCCTTCAGTTTTTGTCTTTCATGTNGAAGAAATTGTACTTCTAGCTGCTAAAAAAAAAAAACATTAGTCCTTCAGTTTTTGTCTTTCATGTTTCAGGTTTTTATCCCCAGTTGCCTCAGTTTGGTAATTTACTTGTTACTATAATCCAGTGTGTTATCCTCTGATTTTCTCACTTTCTGCTGGGAAATCTGATCTGATTTGTCCAGCCAATTTTTTTTTTTTTTTTTTCTGCTCCTATGTTCCCTTATTTTGTTTGGATCTGTAAATCCCCTAACCTTTAACTGCTCCCTAGTAAGCCCATTGTAGGATTTCCTTCCCTACAGGGTCTCGGAAGCCTAGCAGAGCGTGAGAGAGAAGCAGTGGTCAGATATGGATCTGAGAAGAGAGATCTTGCTCCACGCATCTTATCTCCTGTGGGGATTCCTCTTCTGCGAGAGGCATCTCCCTGTGGAGAGAGAAGAACTATCAGTGCTGAATAAATCCAAACAGCTTGAATCAAACCAACAACACCTTAAAGGGCCATACTAACAGTTTTGCATTTTTAATCCCAATAAAAACTATACCTACACACATGCATGTTAACAAAAACAATTTCCAAAACATAAAACCATATTTTAGTTTGCCTGTTATTTTGCCAAACCCCTCATCTTTTGAAAGCAAATGTTCCAGTGATACACCTACCTTAAAATTCAATGTTTCACCCGTTAACACTTACAGTATGTAGAATATACTGTAGAAAGGATGATCTTTTTAAAATTTCTTTGTAAAAGCTGTCTTCTCCTGGGAATATATTCCCTGACGGCTGCATAAATTGTTTTCCGTGCGGTTCCGTGTTCAGTTAAAGTTACATCAACAAAAAAACTTAATAGATGTGGCGTTTGCTATGATGGATCAAGCACCTTTCAAATCTCTTCAAGTTAATTTTAATAGTGTACTGGAATGAGCTGAAAACAATGGCAGCCTGGAATATAACAAAAGAAAAAAAAATTAAAATTTACAGCTAAAGTAGAATATTTTGGTAAATAGCTGTCAATAACGTAACATGCATTGGGCTTAAACATGCAAAATTGCCGGTATTGTCCCTTAAGCATGGACAGCAGTTTTGATTGTGTCGGTATGGAAATACCATTATAAGTAGGTCACACTTGCCATTTTCTCCTCCTCTGGGAAGACTTTGGATTAACCTATCAATCTAAGAGTGATTTTGGCAACATTTAACTCACTTTGTCTGCCTCTCTTTTTTCTCTGTCTTCTATTTTTCTCTCTGTCCTTTCCCCCACTGCACCTCCAGAAGAGAAATATGTGACAATACAGCCTTACACCAGTCAAGGGAAGGATGAGGTCAGTTTTGAGAAAGGGGTCACCGTGGAGGTTATCCAAAAGAACCTGGAGGGTTGGTGGTATATCAGGTGAGTGACATCTCTGATTAGCCCTTGCTGATGAGGAAACATTGTGTCATCATAACCTCCTTTGCACTGGCATTGATTTAGTTTCCTCTTTGACGTGAGTCTAGTTTTTTCCCTAATCCAATTACAAAGTGAACAAGTCCTCAGAGAACAGTGAGATTTGTTGGTAGTCATCATTACTTAGTGCTGTGATCGAGGCAGTGGTTCATATTCACAGATCCACTGGCTGTCCTGCCTAAGATAGTTGTTTTGTGTGTGTGTGTGTGTGTGTATGTATGTATGTGTGTGTGTGTGTGTGCGCGCGCATCCACATTTGCAAATGTATGTTGTTTATTCTCCAAATGTGCATTTCCTGCTATTTGTTTGCTTCCTTGTATCCTTGGGGGCATAAGAGTGGAGCACTGGCACAAAGCTGATTATTATCACAAGCTGCCTCCTGACATGACGTATACACATGCACGTAAAGGTTAGGATATGCACGCTTAAATAGACACATATGTCTGAAGTAAATGATGCTGAGTGGCAGTGTTATGCTTTGAATTTGTGGTTTGGTTAATAACAAACAAGCAGCTTGTTCACTTTTAACACCTCATTTCAATGAGCAGTGAGACATTTTAGTGTGTTATCCAACAAAAAAAAAAAAAAAAAAAAANTTTTTTTTTTTTTTGTTTTTTTAAGTCTGAGCATGGGGCTTTTTTAGTTATGGGGCCTCCTAGTGGTCACAGTTAGAATAAAGAAACATGGATGTGGGAGCAGTCACATTTCTGAGCAGAAAATCTTCCACCTGGAGGCAAATGACTCAGACTTAGATCTGGAATTCTCCTTATTGTTTCACAAAGCACTCTAAAATGACTAAGTTAGCATAAAAAACTGCTGAAATGTGGGCAGCATAAATAATGCAGTCTGTTGACTAGCCTTAGGCTATAGCCCTATGTCACTGGAATCAAGCAAATTAATGATTTTTCTTTCAAGACACAGGATTGTACTTTTGATTCTTTGTTATGTAATTTCATGTAAAACTGTCGCAAAATGCACAAGAAATATTCTGCTTCTTTTTTCTTGGAATCTTCTTGGTTCTTTTGAGGGTGCAGGTGGTTTATTGCATTTATTGTGAACATCAATTTGATACAATGGAAATTAACTGTATTATAGGTGCACTCATAGGATTGCAACCTGTTGTCACTCTCAAAGTGACTGAAAGGCTTTCTATGTGCGGTTTGTTTGCATCAGTAATGTTTGAGGAGAAACACAGGCCTAGAATTTCCACTATGATCAGCTGACAAATGCACAAAAAACTGGTGTTTCATTATTACGACAACCTCTCCAAATATATGTGTAAGATTAGCTCAAATTCACATTGGCAGATAAATAAGGACTGGAACTTTAAATACTAGTAAACACGTAACAACACTAAATTAGGATAACCAATAACTGTATGCATGACATAAAATAACATTATTTTATGCATATGTTATACTCTCAGATACTTAGGAAAAGAGGGATGGGCCCCTGCCTCTTACTTGAAGAAAGTGAAAGAGGACTTCTTACCCCGCAAGAAGACCCTGACAGGCCCTGTGGAGATCATTGGCAACATCATGGAGATCAGCAACCTGATACAGAAGAAGTCTGTCAGCGAGAAAGACATCCAGACAGACGCAGAGGGTACCACTACGCCCGAGCGCCACATCTCCAAGAGCGAGATCAGCCTGCCCATGCCCTGTACCACTGAAGTAAATGCTGAGACAGGAAGGAGGCTGAGCTCCGGCTCAGGCTATGGCTCCAACAGTCCATGTCCAGCATTATTAGGGGCTAGTGCTGTCATCAAAGACTGTAACGCAAGAGCAGAGGCAGGATCCCCAGCTGTTGCACGAGTGGCACCTCATAGAGTGGAAATTGGTAAGTACATCTATTGTGTTCAGAGAAGATTTGTGGACTAGTGAATAAAAATGTGGATTCATTGCAACTGTATTTGACGGGTTTGTTAAAGATTTGGAGCATGACAAATTAAGACTGTCATTTTTCTTTTGTATAGGCTTTGATGCAATAGGTAAGCTACATGGGTGGTGGTGATGGTGTACTCTTTGTCTGAAATAATGTAATTGTCTAACATGGAAGATGATCAAGCATGGGAATTTCAAAATGTTTCGTGTGTGGATTTCCATTTTACTCAAATACTAAGAGTGGTTTGGTTTTGTCTCCTTGCATTGTATTTCTTTTGTTTGTAGGATGAACATATTGTAAATACATTATAGTAAGGTCTTATTTTTGTTGTCAGGGTCTCCAAATCTGAGACAGAAACCTCCCCCAAGAAGAGAAACCAACTTGGTAAGACAGTGATATGATACTGCTTATTATAGTAAGACCCAATAGAGTCTTCAAGGTGAAGGTGAATGTTTACAAAAGCAATATGTAAGCATCACCAAAGTACTCATGATCATAGGAAAGAATGTTTTATATTCATATATTATATATTCATATTTTATACAACCATTACAAGTAGGAGTACTGGCTAAAAATAGTTAACTGGTTCCCAGTTACTACAAGTTGCCATAGCAACTATTAAAGCACATTACAGTTTAAGGATGTCTTGAAACTGCTTACTGTATAATGTCGTGATGTTTGACACTGTACATACTTGTAAGTATACACAGCATTATCACATTATTATATGTATATATCATCACACCATCAAGCATATCTGTAACTCTTTGAAGACATATTCTTTGTGATGGCTCTTTTCATTAAAAGTGTCATCTGTTTCAGTGATAGTTGGATATGATGCCAGCTGATAATTTTTCTCCCATTACTGTGCAGGGTTTCCAGTTACCCAAGCCACCAGAGCCCCCTGCTGTGGAAGCAGAGTATTACACCATAGCAGATTTCCAGTCCTCAATCTCTGATGGCATCAGTTTCCGTGGAGGACAAAAGGCTGATGTAAGGGACGATTTACATTAATGCCACTGGCTTAAGACATTCAGGGGTCATGGAATATGTATCTCAACTGAATATTCCCCTGATACACGGGAAAGCTGAGGAAATACAGATAGATGCAACCTTGAGATTTCTGGTGGAACATGATGTAGGTGTTGTAATTCACTGCCTGGAGTCAAGTCAAATATAGAGATAAAGAAAAGATAGATGCCTTTAGTTTTTTTGTATAAGATATGTCACAATAACAATGCATTAATCATTAATGCTCTCTGAAAGGGCAAATGAAATGTCAGTTTCTAGATTCACATTTTCGTATATAGTAAGAAAGTTCTTTGTACTGCATTTTCAGTAAGAACTGCGTTTTCAGTAAGAACTCTTGTTTTTGGGAAGCAACATGTTTCAGTTTGAACTGGTTTTAGTCTGGATTTTATGTGTTTCCACACATACAAAAGTCTGTTTGACATTGTTGGTTTTCAGTAAACAGGGTCAGCTATAGGTGAGGCCAGCTGATTTACAGTTTGATAGGGGAAACAAAGGAGAAAAAGGGAAAGAAAATATAAATAAGCTGCTAATCACTCAAGTTCTGCAAGCTAAAAACAACAGGAAAGTACTGTGTGTTCACTCTGCAAATGGTATTTTATAATCCAATTTCCACCTTGATTTTGCTGTTTTTAAATTAATGTTATTATTATTTTTTCATCTGACTTTAACCATTTTGTTAATTAAAATAGTCACAACAAATTTTCAGCTTTATTTTGAAAAATTTAAAAAAATGTAGATAAAGTGCTCTAGATTTAATTAGGTATAACATCAGTAAACAATTTTGATAATAACTGCAATCATTTTGGATTTTTATGTAGCATTTTTGTACATTTATGTAAAGTTTTAAGTCTAAGACAAATTATTTTTAATTAAATAGCATTTATCTTCCAATTGTTGTTGTGTAGGTGATAGAGAAGAACCCTGGCGGCTGGTGGTATGTGCAGATTGGAGAGATGGAGGGCTGGGCCCCCTGTTCCTACATTGACAAACGCAAGAAGCCTAACCTCAACCGTCGTACCAGTACTCTCACCAGACCCAAAGTCCCACCCCCGGCTCCACCTGTCAAGAAGCAAGACTCTAAAGAGGCTCCACCTTCCAGTAACTCAGCTGCCAAAGTCTCAGAATCGCCCGGCAGACCTGTGTATGAGGAACCCGAATATGATGTTCCTGCAATTGGGTGTGAAGGTGAGTCAGACACTGATTCTTTGAAGGATGAACGATCTTTGGAAGTGAAGATCAGCAGTGCTGTCGGCGATAACTACCGCAGTTCCCCTCCTGCCAGCAAAGCCTCCCCTCCCGTCTGTAAGGCCTCCCCTGTTTTCAGTCATCGAAGATCCTCCTTCAGATCTGTGGAAGAGGTTGCTAAAGAGGAGTGTATTTATGAGAATGATGGCTTTAGGCCAAACAGTGGCGTTGAAAGAATTTCAGCCAAAGGTTCCAGTGAGCCTAGCTCCCCAAGGAGTTACCATTCCTCCACAGTCCCACGCAAACCCTCAGGCTCCTCACCTTTAGCAGGGAGACCCATGAAGACCATCACCCCAGAGATGAATCGGAGAAGCCAGACCCTGGGCAGACACGTAGATATCAGGTCCCTCAGGTCCCAGGACAACAGTCCCCAGTCTTCATCAGATGAGTTGAGCAGGGGCCCCAAGAAAGGCCCCAACTTCACCCGGGATGTGGAACAGAGGATAGGCCAGAGCCCCTCTGCTAGGCCTAAGCCCTCTGTTAGACCTAAACCACTCCTGACCAAGTCAGAACCGCAGAGTCCTGAAAGGATGGACATCAGCTCTCTGAGACGCCAGCTGAGGCCTACTGGCCAGTTTCGACACAGCCTCAAACCTTCTCGTGGGGATGACTCTGAAACAGCCTCAGTTATCTCATCAGAGGACTCCATCTGTTCACGCAGTACCTCAGACCTCTCCTCCATTTACTCCAAAGGGAGCCGTGGTGACTCTGATATGGAAGGCCCCAATCTGTACCGCACCTTGGATGCTTATAAGAAGGTTCAGGATTCTGAGGTTAGTTTTCCAGCTGGGGTGGAAGTTGAGGTTCTGGAAAAGCAGGAGAGTGGTTGGTGGTACATTCGTTTGGGTACTGAGGAGGGCTGGGCTCCCTCTTACTACCTGGAACCCATCAGACAAGTGAGTGATGCAAGTGGGTTGGAATCAGATGGACATGGGAGTGGTGGGAGTAAGTCCAACAGCCTGGAGAAAAATGAGAAACATGTTTTAGCCCTCAATAACATCAATATTCAGGGTCTGACACAGCAGCATCAAGGCTTGAGGAGGAACACGCCCCCCATTCCTTCCAAGCCCCCCGGTGGCTTTTCCAAGCCATCTGGAATGGTTAATGGAGGTGTCCGCATGAGAAATGGGGTACGGCAGGTGGCTGTGAGGCCCCAGTCTGTATTTGTGACCACATCACAGCAGNATGAGAAATGGGGTACGGCAGGTGGCTGTGAGGCCCCAGTCTGTATTTGTGACCACATCACAGCAGGCTAAGGATACACACTACATGACAGGGTCTCTGAGGCGAAATGATTCGCTCGGCAGCAGAGATCACTACTGCTCTGGTTCAGCCACTCTTGGAGTCCGGCGAAATGCCTCCTTTAGCACAGTGCGGCCACATGTGGTTGTAGAAAGTCAGACAAGGCCTGCTGAACGTTCCAGTCTGGGATCTTCAGGAAGTGGATTCAGCACGAGCTCAGTCCAGGACCCCCTTGGCAGAGTTACCCAACGCAATGGCATCCCTGTGTCGACAGTTCGACCAAAGCCTATGGAGAAGAGTCAGATGATTCACAATAACCTTGGCAGGGATGTTTATGTGTCTATCGCTGACTATCATGGGGACGAGGAGACGATGGGTTTCACTGAAGGAACCTGTCTCGAAGTCTTGGAGAGAAATCCCAATGGATGGTGGTACTGCCAGGTGCAGGACAGCCTGCTTCCCCGTAAGGGCTGGGTCCCCTCCAACTACCTAGAGCGGAAAAAGTAAAATTGATGTCTCCAAGGACATGGGTGCCATCAATTTTTAAGAATGTTACCCACAGTAACCCATAAGCAATATGTCCTTGAAAAATGTACAGTTCTGAAAAGACTGTGTAAAAAAAAAAAAAAAAAANAAAAAAAAAAAAAAAAAGATGTTTTAATCTGATAAGCAAAGACACTTTTAGCGCTGGTTTACTAAAATGTATTCGCTAAGAACTGTAAAGATTTTAAGTATTTGAGTTGGAAATGAAAGAAAAATATGGGGTTTGCCACCTTTGAGTGAGGAATTTTGAGAAGGACAGTGTCTTTGAGAAATAGAATGTCTTAAATGGGAGTGACAACCTCTAAAAGGGGTTCGCATCATCTAATACAGAAGTTGAGCAGGGTTATAGCTATGCTTATTCCTGCCATCATTGACTATGATGCCCAATAAGTGCCTTTCGTATATGATCCTGAGTGGAGATCCTAAATGGTGGATGGCAGAATAGTAAAATCAACCAAATCCATCAAGAGTGCCATAAGCTCACGGTGCAAGAACACAAACAAGAGTATTTCCATAACCAAATGAGAGCTCCAAGCACTAAAGGTGTGGCCTGGGGTGGTCATGGCCCCCATGCTAAAATTATGGGCCACCACACACCCTGATCATAAATTGGTCCAAAATACAGAATACGTATAAGAGAAAGAGATTTAAGTGACTCAAGTCATCAGAGATAATTTTAAGCCACAGTTAACGAGCAATGTAAAAGAAAGTTTGATTCTCTCTGTTTTATTCAGTTTTATTGTTATGTTATGTATGTTATAATGTCCTCTGTGTCCAAGTCTTCCTTAGAGAAATATTTCGGCTTTCTTGTGACATCTTTACTCCACTGACAGCCTAGAATTGGAAGAGATAAAGCTCCTGGCTTATGCCTTGAAGTTACACCAGCAAAATATATACTGGTTTGGGTATATTGGTAACTATCCCTATTTTAAAGCCCTGCAGAAAATTATCAGTCATGTTTTTGTCTAAAATTAAATTATCTGAGATAACAAATATACTTATTGCCTGTAAAGCTTGAAAAGGAAAGGAAAGCAAAGGAACAATTTGTAACTTGAGTGCTCTATAAAACATAGCCACCTCACATGTGAGTAGCTAATACCCTTAAAAATTTGGATATTAGTTTACAACATTTAGGTTTACTGCAGTTTTTAGTTCCAGGGACAATTAACTTTGTATATATTTTGTTTTCTATACATACAATAATACAGCTGTTGTAAGGGTGCATAATAATTACTGGATTTGCAGTGAAATAATTGAATTCCAATGATATACTTGCATAGAATTTAGCCCAAAATGTGATTAAAAACCAAAGACAAATTACATTTTATTGGCTTGTTTTGTATTGTTTTAATTTATTTATGGGTACTAGTACCTATGAGACATGCGTATTTTACAAAATACCCAAAACAAGGTTTATGAACTAAAAAAATGTATTTGTTTACCAGGCAGTATCTGGAAGCACTTCATACCTTGTCTCAAAATTATGCAATCAATGAAACGAGGCAAAATTTAAAATCAGATATTGCTGTGTAGTACTGATATACAGTATCTATTAAATAGGCAACTGAGTTAATGTTTACTATCTAGTTTCGGAATTTGTAGGGAGAATTTTATATTCAAAATGATAATTATAAATATACTTTTAAAAAATCAATCAAAAATCTTATTTAGAAATAATTTCCCCCAGAATACTGAGCTGACATCCATTTTTTTTTTTTTTTTTTTTTTTTTTTTTTTTAAAGTTTACTTCAAATGGCTGATGTTCAAGACTGCTGAAATATGTTTTCTAATGAACAGTGTGAGCTTTAATGAGGCTTGACACTGATTTGTCATTATGTTTCTGCTGGACAGTATCATAGTATTAAACAAAGTACAGTACCTGCTAGATTGCAGTTATCTATTTAGCAAACCATAGTTCTTTTTATTTGTTTGTAACTCTGTGATCACACAATGGTCAATAATGAGGAATGAAGTGGTTCTGTTTTGTGAATTAGTGCACTTTAAACATTTTTTATGGTGCATTAATGCAAAGATGCAGTAAATACTCAGCATATTATTTATTGATTTAATTTTCATAATTATTTAATTTCTTTTTTTTTTTCCTCTTGCCTCAAATCAAAGAGGTTAAACTCCTCAGTGAGTGAAAAAGTAAAAGTCTCTTATAGTAGAATTGGATTGACCTCCCACTACAGACCTCTAGTGGCAGGTAAGAGGTACTACATCATGATTTTATTTTTACATATCCTAGCCATCCTACCTCAGTGCAATAAGAAATGCACTGCTGGTCAGTGAGTTTGCCCACAAACTGTACATAAATTGAATGTTTTTTTTTTTTTTTTTTGAACCATCAGTGCAGCTAAAATATTTTTGTATCGTGTTTTTATTTGGCAATAATTTATTTTTAAACATTTTTTAAAAAGTAACTTTTTTCCTATGCTGTGTGCTGCAACTTTAGCAAATCATGGGCACTTCTTTCATCTTTATTGCAGTTTACATAATGCCTGATTTTAAATATATTTATTATTTCCCACATCATATCATGGTTTGATGATCACTTTATTCCCCTTTTAATAAATATTGATAATCATTCATTTCTTTCAGAATAGTATTGCATCATATTATACACATTATTAATACATAATTGAACTCAAAATTTGAAGAACTCAAACATAATTTAATCAATGAGTATCTGAGGTGTACGAGTTTAACACATAAAAATGAAAACTTGATGTGGAATGAATCCATGAATCAAAAACCTATGTTGATATTTGATGCAATAAATCCCTTTCCATCCAGACGAAGGCATTATGTAAATGTGTTGAATCACTCTTAACATATTGCTCCATTGCATATTATTGCTTATCACTTTTGAGTTTAATTTACTCAGCATGTTGACAGCTGAAATTGCAAGGGAATGTACCATGGCAAGCAAAGCATTTAGCTGTGTATCTTTATTTTCATTTTCATTCTTTAACCTTTTTTTTCCATCTCTAGAGAAATTCTTATTTTCCTTTTTTTTTTGTTTGTTTGTTTTTTTTTTCCCCCTGTTGTAATCTATGAAATTCAGAAATGTATCAATGAGGAAATGTGCAATAGAAAACATGCATCAGGATTCAACAAGAGGAAACATGTTATTATTGGAAAAACATCAAGAGTCTAGGAAATTACACACAATGCCATTCTGTGTGTTGGGAATAGGTGGTAGTCTGTTCCCATTCAAACTGCCAGTCATGAGCTTTTACCATGATTTCAACTGTGTCATTCTTTTGATTTAAATTTACACTGGTCATCTAAAAGAGCAGATGTGCAAAGCCCTAATAACATCAGAGAACCATAAACCGAGCCCACTGGACCAAAGTAACTGTATATGACCCCACCTCATTAGCATGTGATGTGATGGACATTTATAATAACTCATCTTAACACAAGATTCTTTGCCCCTCCTGCCCTCTGATTAACATGAGTGGACTGTGATTTATGAATGGCTTGGCAGAAATCCAATGAACCATTCTATATCGACATTACAGCCATCTGGGTCTGCTTCACAGATGGAGAATCATGGGCCCATCATCAGGGGCCTCAGAGGCCCTGTTCTGAGCTGTCACGTTCGTGCCTGAATGGAACTTTGATATTTTTGTTGTTTTTGTTTTCTTTGCCCCTCTGGAGTGTGTCCTCTCTCCACCTGACATTTTACCCCACTGCTGTCAAACCATCTCAGATTTTTCCCCACCAAACATCCTGGTAAAATGACTCTTGGAACTGGCAATGACGTCTGGTGAGAGACATCAACAGGAGAATCTCAGTGGTGAAGCGAGAGTGGAGAGATGAATGCTCCTTCCATCAGCTTCCAAGATGTGCATCTGCTTATGCCAAAAACAGAAAATCTTTATTCTTCTCTTTATAAAGCCCAACACAGGCCTTAATATGTGAGCCACAGACAACAGAGAAGCAAAACAGAATGAGTAATTTTCTGAAATACTGTAGGTGACTGAGCATACCTCCAAAGATTCGATGGATGTAAAATACTACATAAAAAATATAAAACTGCTTTGTAAAAAAAAAAAAAAAAAANAAAAAAAAAAAAAAAAATGATTCATAGATAGAAGATTAAACATAAAGATGTTCAGAGAGATTTCAACTACAGCTCAATGAGACTGCAGTATGAAGTAATCACTGCACCTAAAATTTGGTCAAAATTTAGCTAACCACAAGCTAAATCTAGAGCAGAACCAAACATACTAAATATTCTTTACCAAAATAGAGAATCAGACGCGTATGTTGATGCCCCCCAAACAGAAAGAACAGCAAGGCAGGGCTTCTAGTCTAGAACCAACTAAAATCGACAAATCTCCCACCTAGTTGAGGTGGGGAACTGATAGCAGTTGGTAAACCTCAAACAACATTAAAGTTCTCTCCGTTTAAGAGACATGCAGCTCACAGAAACAAGATCGAAACAGAGATATGAAGTTGACTCTGAGACCCTCCCATTGACAACCCAGAAAAAATCAAGTAGGTAAAGCTATGGTGAAGCTGGCTGGTGCTCATGGGTAATGTAAAACATAGAGCCATACCAACCTGAGGGATAAACCTGGACTTCTTGGAAACAAAGTCATAATATTTTAATCCATGGCCATAAAATAACCCTCCAGCATAGGTAAATTATCCAGGAGACTCATGTATTTCGATGTTAAAGAATGCAGAAGTTGCTGTTAAAAGGAAACTGTCAAACAGGAAAAATGACTTCTTGAACCTGCCGCCCTGCCCACTTTACTATTCTGTTGTTAAAGATTCCATGTGTGTGCATACAGGCCCCAATATACTTTTTTCCCCATCGTTTTTATTTAAAATCACACCTTGAGTTACGGTTTACTTTTCTGTTACAGTCTATCTCACTGACTCTGCTCCCACATCTGCCTGCATCCACATGGCAGTTTGGAATTGGCAGGAGGCCATTCGAGGAAACTATCCAATATCTTTTGCCTTTTACATGTATACATGAGCACACATACCAACACACACTGATGAGGAGAAGACATTCATGCCAGAGGAAATAGATGAGCTTCCCAACATATTCCAGAGGATCAGCCGAGTGAAACAGCTCAGCTATCCTGAGACGCGTTTGTCTCTTTTTATTTGAAGAAATGGATGGCACCTCTCAGGCGTGAAGCGCCTTAAACTCTGTAATCCCAAATACTAGCTGCTGCCACATCTTATTGCTCCTGGCTACGCTTCTTTTGTTTCCCAGTTCTCTTTCTCTCTTCCGTCTCACTACACATTTCTATCACTCTCTTTCCTTGACACAGCTAAGCAGGTGCTTCCCAGTGCTAGCTTGATAGAGTAGGCTAGGGAGAATGATTGAGATGTGTTAAGTTGTCTAGGTTGGGTTTGGGGAGTGTGCGCATATGTTTTGAGAGTGTGTTTTGCATGATGAGATGGATGGTTTAGAGGTGTGCTCGAGACAAGAGAAGCTGGAGGTCAAGGAGGAGATTTTCTAGAGCAGGATGTGGAAAGACACAAGATGTATCAGTGGATTTGAGGAGACGACAGAGTGAGTGAGGTGAAAGTATTCACTTTGATTTCAGAGAGATGAAAAAGTGGGCACTATTCTGTACTTGAATAACATCACTGTGAAAAAATATTCATTTTATGAACATCCTCCACCCATGTTCCTCAACGCAGACCTAATGAGTTCTCCACTAATGAAGCTGAGCTGTGAAATCTCATTGGTCCAAACAATGTTTTAATTGCAACATTTCAAGTTTGAAGCTGTTGGATTCACAAAGTGCACCAGTAGCAAAATTGAAAGCCAGTGAGAGGCCAATTTAGAAAGACGAGATCACACTCAAAGGTAGATGCAGCAGCTCCTCTCAGTCCCGGTTTCTGTCCATAGAAACTAATCCTACATCTAATTTAAACTTCTATTTCTGTCACTGTCTTCAGATCTTAACCAGATCTGGGGGGTGTGAGGGTTGCAAATGAGGAATAGGACGAATTGCCTTCAAATGATGAGGAACATATAAAAAAGTCACTGGAACATACAAGTTTAACACAGCATTTCAGTCATTTACTCACAGTCTCTATGAAATAGGCTTATTTTTTAAGGGAAGGATTTTAGAAATGGAAAGAAAGCCTCTAGCGCTGAAAAATCAACAGTACCCAGCTTTAGAAAGGAGTGATTTCTGAGTGAATAACAGGGATTGTCTGATAGAAGATGGAGGGGTAGGTTTGGTAAGAAAGTTCTAGCAAATGTGTGGGAGCAGGTTGAAGGTTGTTTTTTTTTTTTTTAAATAGAAGAATTTTGTAGGTTTTTAATTGTCTGCTTTGCTTGAGTGTGGGAGGATAAAGTAAAGAATTGAAGCTACTGGGACTTGCAAGTGGGGGAGGAGGATTCCCAGGATTCTGAATTAGGATATGTTGATTACTTATGTCATCCTTACAAATTCCACACAGATATGCAGTTGTTTTATGCGCCAACAGGCATCAGCGAAATCCCTCTCTGAGATCCAAAAAAGGCTGTGTCGGGGAATGAGTCATGCTGTGTCTTTGTGACAGTGTCTCTTCCACACTGAATCATCCTCTTTGTCTCTGTTTGAAACCCCCATTTCTAATTAGCACAACAGTATGTCTTAATTAACCTTAGTCAGATGATACCCCAGTGTTAACAGCTCCCTAATCTACAATACAGGCTGCCTCTGAGGCTACGGTGCTGGTTGGAGCTTAGCCATATACATACATACATACATATATATATATATATATGTATATATATATATATATATTTTTTTTTTTTTTTTTTTTTTTTTTGAGGGGTGGGGGGCAACACGACACTTCTCAAAACTGATGTTTAATGACAGCTGTATGGGTGTTTGGTTAGATGGAAATTGGATTGGAAAATAGTGTGACAAAACTCATGGAAGCCAGATATTCTGATAGGTCTAAAACCATCAACATATTGATCTGTAAATTCTGATAACCCCAATCTGGATTTTCACGCCTTCAACCCCTTACCAGCGTGTTAACCACAGAAATAACTACAACAATTCAGGCCATGAGTTGGACCAAAGGTGGTGCTATTCTTTTGTTTCTCTCCTTCCTTCTTTTTCTTGTTTTGTTTTTATTACCATTATTGTTATGCAAATTGTGTTTTAACTCTTGCAAAGTTCTTGTTTTCAAAAGATATGCCATGCAATGGCTTCAGAGGAGTGGGTTTGTTACTTTTATTCCTTTATAGTCAATCAATCATCTTATGATGAGTTGTCGGGCTCCAAAATCTTACAAGCCCCCCCCCNCCACACACACACACGCACACACACACTAGTCTGTTAAAACAACATAACTCTACACCAATGACAAGTAAGATAAAGTGGAAGTAATTACATTCTGCACATGTGCATTCTTTTGAAAACAGGGCATTTTCTTATCTACCGTTTCATTTTGAAAAGTCTTGTTCCTTTTTTTTGTATCTTGTACATGTTTACATTGTATCTCGCATTGCCCAAAAGAGAAACAATATTAAATGTATTATCTTTGTTGTTTAGACCAACTCTTTCTCGTTTGTTTTACACTTCTACACACATATGGCTTTGCAGATAAATAAGAGGAAAAACCGTCCTGCTCCAGACAATATGTGACAGTAATATTACAGATCGAGACATTTATCTTTATTCACTTTATTGTGTGTGCCAGATTAAGTGGGTTTAGATGTGGAACAGTGGAACGATGCAGCTGGTTATATATAGTGAGACATGAGTTATGAGAGAAAAGTGAGAGGAGGTTGAGAGCAATGAATGAAGATGAACGAGCTCTCCGAGCCCCAGTTCCCCACTAAAGAGGAAAGACAAGAATTTTGCTCTCTGCTATCTAAACTCACGGAAAGATTTATTACTTGTGTCCAAAAGAACATGAATTATATGCATGCACCTCTGTACCTCAAATCTAAACCTCTTTAAAACAGAATATAGCTTCTCAGGAGGGTTCCCTCTGTGTTTCCAGCATTTCCACTGGAAAGGTCAGATTATCATTCATGTTTTTTTGACATAAGCAGAGAAAGAATTGGAAGGAAAGCCCTATGTGTGAAAACAAAATATGCTAAGCACAGACATTCAACCTAATAAAATCATTTTTATGATAAATAATAAAATTAGGAATCAAAAACTTTTGACTTAGAACACATTGAACAATAAGAAGACATAATTGAGCTCAACCACACCCATTCATCTTAAAATGACTGCACAAATGTAGGCAAAAGGTTGAGTTAGGGGTTGTTTTCTTTGTTGCATTTGCTGTTTGTAACTAAAAAGACTGTTTTGGAACTAAACTTTTCAAAAGATGCAAGTGCACGCGGAGTTCACTAGATGGCTGTCTTGAGCCAGTCTCTGAGCTCTCTCATTGCACAAGCATTTCAGAGGAATTTTCAGATGAACATCCCCGCATACTTCAAAGTCAATATGCATGTTGACATTGAGACTTGAAATGATCACTCCTTTTACATTTTTATATAGCATCACCGATGACAGTGGACATTAACAGTGAAGGATTCATAACCCTCCTTAGCAGGGTTATGAATTTTCAATTGAGCAATGACAGGTACTAGATACACCAATATGGATTATTCTTTTCATCATATTATTACTCTTGTTCATATTCCATTAGCAAGTTCTTTTATTTGGAGCTGTCATGAATCAGTCTGTTGCATACACGGATAATGGCTATGCAGCTCTGCAGACATTCAACTGGTGACAAAAAGTTAGTGAACCCTTTGGAATTTATTTTATTTTTGCATTAATCATCAAATGTGGTTGGGTCTTCAACTAAGTTACAATAGACAAACATATTCTGGATGAACTACGTCAACCTAATACCTGGTAGAACCTCCCGTAGCAGCAGTAACCTCCAAATGTTCCTGTAGCTGTGGATCAGACTTGCACAACAGTGAGGAATTGTAGACGATTCCCTCCAACAAAACTGATTCATCAGTATTTCTGGATATAAGAGTTCTCTGCAGCTCATGCCACACAATTGCTTGGCTTACGGTTTAGACTCTGACATGGCACATTTTCTTCATTTTATAACCATTCTGTTGTTGATTCACGTGTGTTTTGGGTCAATGTCTTGACAGACTACCATCCTGACATTCTCTAAACTTTCACGATAAAAATTTGCTGCTTATTTTCCCCTCTTTGACTGCAAGCTGTCCAGGCCCTGAAGCAGCAAAGCAGCATCAAATTCAAACCACGATGCCTCCTCCACCGCTCTTCACAATTAGAATGAAGTTTTAGTGTTGTTGTGCATTTTGTCTTCCAAACATCACTGTGCATTTCTGCCATACAGTTCAACCTGTGTCTCATCTATCCACAGAGCATCGTTCCAGAAACCAGGGTCTTTTGCAAACTTGGCATGTGCTCTGATGTTAGCTGGGGACTCATTAGGTGACTGTTACGGTCTCAGAATGAGACAGTTTTCATTACATGACTGGTCTTTGGTGATCACCATTGTGTTACTTTGTGTTACAGGTCACACACATGAAGACTGGGTCCCAAGTCACATTTCTTCCCAAAATGTGCAAAATCCCACAGGAGTAAGACAATTTCATTTAAGAGGAATCAGAAGCTGAGAGCACATAAACAATCATAGTGTGTCAGTGCAGCCAACGTCCTTGTGTTACAGTTTTTGCAGGAGTGAAAATGTCTGAAAGCACTGAAAAACAAAAACAAAAAACCAAAATGGCATTGAATGTGGAGGAAGAAGTGGCTTGAGCAACTGGCACATTTATGGTGCTTTTCCTCTCTGCCCATCTGTCAGTAAACCAGACTTCAGTGTTGTCGAGAATAAGTGCAGTTATTACTTCTTTATAATTACTTTAAGCAGATTGTCTTTGTTGTGACTTTGATAAAGATTAAACCACATCTGAGGAGTAATTAACTGAGAAATCCAAGAAATTACAGTTGACCAACTTTATTATTTTATAGTGTAAGAACCTAAACAGAAGACTTGAGATTCAAAGTGGAGTGCAAGCATTATTGACTATTTTGCAGCCATATTTTCTCCTTAGGCACTTAATCCCCTTTCCCTCCCCTTTGCTATGAGTCCCCCCCCCCCCCNCCCCCCCCATCATCTTTACAAATGATGTAACCATAACCTCATCCACAACCCTAACCATAACTGAGAACTTAAAGAGCATATTAAGGCCAAATCCACTTTTTTGAGGTATTCATCTTTTGAATATGTGAAGAAGACGGTCAGGGATAAATGGAGCGGTGTCTGCCAGCTTAGTTTGGAATTTTCAGTCCCCTATGGCCAAAATTCATTAATGCAGCTTTGAATGATCAAAAAGCTGTCATGCTCCTTCAGGTGAAACAATTTTCATGTAACTGCTTTCAAGGTTGAAAAATGTTCACCACAACTTAAAAATATTCTACGCTCAAGTGCTGACCAATTATGGCAATAAAAACAGTCCCTGTTGACAGAATAGTGCTGTTGGTACTGGAATATGCAATATGACAGAATATTACACATCACACAACATAAAGAGGATACCTGGGGACAGTTTGGGGATGTCTTGGTTTGTCTGGCAAATGTTTGCCCGTTTCTGCTCTTCAGAACAAGTAATTAGCTAGTAAGCTAACTAGCTAGCCACTCGCCACACAACATGAGCATAAATGTCCCCTTTTCAAATTCGTGTACATTCACTTCTGTTTCCCACACAGATATGTTTGGAGATTAGAATAACACAAAAATCAATTTCAAATCTTGTTTCCAATACAAAGAAAGCAGACAGCTGTTTTTGCTCAAACACATCTGTAAAGTTTATTGAACACAATCATCCGACTCACATAAACAGAGCTCACAAACAAACACTTGGAAATTACTATTGTTTGAAATGAAAAGTAAAATGCAGGTTTGCAAGTACTTCTGCTGCTGTGTCACAACAATGGCCAACCTGAGGACTATGTAGTATTTCTAATGTGGTTCAGTCGACATGACAACAGCATTACTCTCTACTCTGCTCATCTACTGTTGGTCCCGATGTTCAAGTGAACAGAAAACTCATGACAAAAAGTAAGATTTCGGAAAACGTAAAACTGCAAGTCACTAAATCTGGTGTTTATGGCCAAACACAGAAGCAATGTAGAAAAAAAAGCAACACAAGTAGGAGGAAGGAGGAAGTAGGAGGAGAAGGAATCAGTCCATACATTAGTGATGGACAAATAAATAATACAATACATATTAACATTCAAGGGGCCTGTGATGTATTCTGATGCAAAAATAGAATGACAGAGAAGTAGCAATGACATTGCATCCTCTCATTATAAAGCCAGAGTGTATTAAATAACTGACAGATCAGCAAAATCTTTGACTGTATGCAATCTGTGGTTTTATATGTATATATCAATTAATGCAGTCTGAAATTGATAGACTAACAAAAAACAAAAAAAAAAAGCATAAATGGATAGTCATTTTCAATAAAGGAATTACATTTATACAATGTATGACAATGCAAAACACCGAGAAAAAAGGACAAATCAATGGTTTTTTTTTTTTTTTTTTNTTTTTTTTTTTTTTTTTGGATTTGGTCAGAGTGTCTGCACAAAATAAAAAATACCATGACTGAATCTCAGAGAGCAACTATGGCCTAAACATCTAAAAGATTACAATCAGTAGCTTTATAAAGTGACATTTACCATTACCATACAGTAATGGCTTTCAAACTATATAATGATAAGAGCTATAAATACAGAACTGGGTAGCAAGTTTCCCTAACACATCCTTACACACAAGAAGATAAATTATACACACACACAAAAAAAAAGAAAATCTGAACTTCAGGGATTATAATAAAACCAAGAGTTTATGTCTTACACCCCAAAGCAGCAAGGTTTTGATTGTTCACTGCAGTATCTTATTGCTGCAAGGTACAAGAAAACCTCTATATTCTCACTTAGTTGTCTGTTAGAAATAAGAATAATCTTAGATTCTTATAGTTTTGGATTAACACAAAAACAAATTACAAAATCATGATTATCAATCCAAAAGAACACAGAAAAAAAACTTTTTTTCCCCGATTCAAGCACACTGTTAAAATTCATTTACCTCTCTAAATACATAAGTTAACATTCAAATGTGACTTAACACTTCAAGCAGTAGCATAATCAAACTCGATGTGGGAGGAAACATCACTGTCAGCATTTTCCAAAAAAACAGAAACAGCTGGCAAATACCATAGCAGCATAGGACTGAGCCCCATTGTTGATTATCTACAACATGAAGTACAACAAAGTTCCTAAAAACAGCCTCTCAGCTTCACATGGTTTACGGTAGTTATGCTATGGCTTATAGTTGAGTCGTTGTATATCCAGACATAAGTGAAATTTATGGGGGAATCTATTGTGATTTTTTACTTTGAAATTAGGGAATAAGAATATTGTGCATATGGATATGGCCAAATTTTCAGAATAAAACTTTTTCAATGCAGGTTTCTTTTAAAGCGAGCCTATGAAATTTTGAATATTACAGTCTTACTTGCTTGCATACAACCAGTTATTTTACTAATTATTGCTGGATAGGTGATGTTACTGAGTCAATTCACTGAATTTGAGTCTTTAGCTAAAATTTGCTTTGTTTCATAGTGCCGCAGGTTCTAGCATAAGAATAAAAAAACAAAAAACAAAACACACACATCTTGTAACAAGGTACAGTGTTTAGTCTGCTTTTTGTCCATGGATGTATTAAGAAAATTGGATATAGTAATTACAGATGGCGTCCAATCATTCCAGTCACAGTTGCTGATCCAGCACAAACACCAATTCTTGGCCGGGACAGCATGTGCATTAGGCCGGAATTATACTTCTTTTGCGCACATACTTGCAATACTGTACAAACAGTGTTGCTGACATTCTCGCTTGTGTATGTTAAAGAACCATACCGGTGATTTAGTATGTTTGAGCCCAATAAATACAATCTGAATAAATGTTACACTACTGACATTTATTTCATACAAATCATGGAGCGGTACATTTTTGAATCGTTTTTCCTACTTTCCAGACTGCCATTGATTGGTTCCAGTTCATTCCAGTACCCTTTAAAAATCAATCGATTCAAGATGGAACTACACAGAAGAAAATGAGTAAATAAGGAGAAGGCAGCTTTCAAGAGAACTGAAAACGACCATTCCTTCCACAATCATGCATAAGTGCTAGAAGGTGAAACATTGAATTTTGTGGTGGGTGTATCTCCTGAACATTTGATTTTGAATGATTAGGGGATTTGACAAAATAACTAAAATATGGTTTTATGTTTTGAAAAATGGTTGGCTTTAACGTAACATGTATGCAGGTAGTATTTATTGGGCTCAAACATACAAAATCCCTGATATGGTCCTTTAAGTCAGTCTGGTAATACTGTATTCACTTTCTGAAATTTTTTTTTTTTTTTTTTTTTTGCTTGTCACTGTGTCTGCGTTATTGTCACTTGACAAATGTTGACATAACTATTATAGGTATTGAATCACATATTTGTAAGAATGTGCACAGTTAATGCTTGTGGTTTGTGAATGTGTGCAATTAGGAAATGTTTTTCTTAGTTGTACAGCTGTTTTTTTTTTTCTGCTATGTGTGCATACTAAGTCATTTTGCACCAGAGGGCGCAATATGGGGGCTTATTTTTGCTCTATTTATGGGATGAGCTCAGGGCGATGTCAAAGTAACTGACTCTTAGGAAATATTGACAAATTCAATGTGCTTTTATCACTTTTGGTCACAGAGGCTGCTAAAATTCCATAGACTCACTTTAAAGTGACCCTGCCTCTGAAATGATTTCTGTAAAGGATCGTTGCTGCTGTTGAGCCTTTCAAAGTTTCTGTACTTTCAAAGTTGATGTACAAAAATGTATATTTTAATTTCGGAAATGTCATGTATTTAGACTACAAAAATAATTTTGAATTTGTGTGCTTTTTCTCCACTGAGTGAACATGCTGTGGCAATTTGTGCCACATAAATCATCATATTTGGTACAGAAATTTGTAATGCATCTTAGAAAACAGCTGAAAACACATATCGCACATCTGTATGTAAAAAAAAATGAACTATTTATGGGTTAAGGCAGGAGGCTGCGTTGTATCTGTGGTGGCTGCTGATACCATGGCAACAATCCTTTGACAGTTTGCGTTTGTTATGGGAGAAATTTTGAGAACCTGTCAATTGGTCATGAGGGCTCACAGTGTATTAGGCGCTGTTATAGATTATAGGGTAAGGAAAATAATTCACATCTTCTAAAAAACATAATCAGCCCTGAGGAATATCCAATTTGTCACCTCCTTTTTTCCTTGATATGATACAAAATTCTGAGACACTGAGGCCATTGGCCAACAGGTTTGACGATTATTAAGTTTTTAATCAACCCATGTTTTTATCGTCTCTCTCTCAACAATGCGGCATCGAGGACAGCTCCAATTTCAGTGCAACACACCACACTGCAGAGCAAGCAGCTAGGCTAGCATGACAATATAGCTACCACCAACATTTTCAATAGAACTACCATTTAATTTGAGAATACACGAGTACAAGAGGTGTTACGTTCCTACTAAATACTCATATCCTGGTGACGCGCATCTTTAAATCCACTTGCTGAAAACTACCACGACAAAAACAGAAATCCATCCAATCATCACTGTGATTCTAGACTGACTTTACCGATACCGTGGAGCTCAGTAACACACAGACACGAGTTGTGACATACTGAGATGAGTATAAAAGCTTTACCTGCTGTAGGTGTGCCAGCATATTTCAGAGATTCAGAGCTTCAGCAATCCTCTGTCATTGAGACATTCAGCCCCAAAATGACTCCTTTGCCTCAGTGCAAATGGGTGTCAGTCCCTAAATCTTTTATCATGGCTGAACAAATGAAATAATGATGACTTGTTTCAGTTTTTTTTTTCTCTTTCTCAAAGTCTTGAAAGCTCCCCATATCCCAGAAAAGACTGAACATTTCTGGCAAGTACATCTCTTACTGGAACCCTTTGCTGTTTCAAGTGCTGTCTCCTCAGGAAGGCTAGCAATTCTAAAGTGAAAGAGACCTTCCCAATCAAACAGTACCGAATGTGGTAAAGGTCTGACAGAGAGAACTAACCTACAATAATTCTGTGAAAATACCAAATAAAAGTACCAGAGTTCATTTTCCCTGAACTTAGACATTTCTTTCCCTGACTCTGGGATTTTTCTGTTTGTCAGAGGCTTTCTCTTCACTGTCAGCCCTCCATTTTTTACATCCTCCCCTTACGTGCTGCGGTACGTCTTGATAATGTCTTTGATCTGCCTTCTGCAGATGGGACAACAAGCGTTGGACATCTTCTTGAGTTTGAGACCACAGGTGTAGCAGAGACACATGTGTCCACAGGCGTAGATGACCGTGTCCACCGTGTTCTCGTAACAGATAGAGCACTCATCAGGCCATGCCCCTATGCCTGATGGGAATGTGGGTGACTTGGGGAGGCTGATTGGTGAGTTTGGGGTTGTTCCTATAATGGAATTGAAAAACAATGGGGAAGAAATTGGAAAAGAGAGATGCACTTAATGAGAAAAACTTGATACCACTTTCACAAGTAGATGTAAATAAAGATGAGGGAACAAATAGTATAATGATAATCAGGTGGTTATCTCAACTGCTATGAAATGACAGAGGTGGAAAGTATTGCCATTTTGATAAAATTTACACTCTCACACTCATACTCCAATGATTTTTATTTATTTTTTACTCTACTACATTCATCTGACAGTTGTAAAACCTATATGAGTGTAGACTTAAGTGAATGTAGATTTTTTTTTTTTTTTTTTTTTCTTGTAATGGGGTATTTTTATGTTGTAGTATTGGAACTTTTACCATGGTGAATAATCTAAAGAATTCTTCTACCATTGTAAAATTGTAATACTTTAAAAATCTTGACAACATCTTCCAGATGTAGAGAAAAACTAACATGTGGAGAAAGTTTTGAATTGGGTGTATGTCTTACAATATTTCAAAAAAGAAACACATGATAAGTCATACTTACATAAGTATGACATAACAACCCGTGTCAAATATGTTCTTTTTCCAACTTCCAGCTGCAGCTACAACAGCGGTGGGACCTCTAAAGGGCTGGTTATTGTCCCTAACAACCACAGGATGACATCTGCTCTCATCCCATAATGAGCCCCACTCAGTTCCCTACAGGGTGATTGATTACCTGCTTCTGTAGTGGTAGAATGCTTCTGGGTGTACCTACCTCCTGCTGAGCTGCAGTAAGCACTGGAGCACAGGCCTCCGTTCAGGACCGGATCAGAGCTCCCACTGCCCAGGGCGCTGGGTGTGTGTGGGGATGAAGAGGGCGAGCTGGGATTTGATGTGGCCCGTGGATCCCCGACATGAGTGGAACCTGATCAGAGCGAAAGAGACTTTTGATTTAGTCCAAATTGCAATTACTTCAGTGATCAGGTACAATAAATGTACAGGAATTTGTCAAGGTCACATTAATCTATCAGAATAACAGGATGTCATAACAGGTTGCTGCAAAGCGGACAGTCATAGCAGTGAGGCTTGTTTTACATGATAAGTGTTAAACGTTGCCGCTGAGCTTGGCATCCAGCGCTCTGCTTATTTATGAGCAGAGTCTGAGCACAAGCAAGTGCTGACAGGAAGCGCTCGTTGCTAATGACATGGTTTCGGTTACCATGGGCGACATGGACATCGCAACAAAGAAGACTCTGGCTCTTCTTATTCGGAGAAGAAAAGCGAAAAAACAGTGAATGTTGAGTCACTGTTCTAAACAGCTCTACACAGATTATGAGCTTCTCTTCCATTGCTGTGACACTTCTGCTTATGGGACGTACAGCTGTTCCCTGATTGGTTGCATGTTGGAAAGGTCAGCATCAGAAAGGTCAAAGTTGAATTTGGTTGAACTCTGAGCACTGCATCAAAAAGGAGGATACAAGCGCTGCACGGTGTTCAAGGTAACGTGACGCAACGATAGGAGTCACTGCTCTGCTCCCAATACACAATAATGGAACACCCAGGTCAGTGCAACACTCAATGCTTATCATGTGAAACTAAGGCTGATCCTGATTCAGAGGTTACATGGTGCTCCACATCATCAGCAGTAAAACTGTTCTTCAGTAAGCGATTTCTGCTTTGCTTACTTTGCTCTGTGCAATGAAGAGTGTTCACACCAAACCAAGACCAACATGCATCATCAAGAAGTGCCCTTTGAATTTTACTCAATTCACACTTCAAATACGAGTACAGACTACAAAGTTTACAAATCAGGTAGCCTTATCATTTCCTCAGGCAATCACCATTCATGCCAGATCATGGAACAGTTTTAATTCTGTTTTCTACAGTTTGGGAAATCGCTTTCATGACCATCTCCTCCATTGTTGGTTGTGTGTTTGAAATGTCACCAGCATTTGGTTAAATGTTTAAAACAGTGTGGGAAAGCAAAGAAACTGAGCAGTGTGTGTGTCGCTCAAGCGCCAGAGTGAGGTTGAGGAGGAGCTCAACTCTAAAGACAAGAACAGGCTGACCAGTGTGGTGCAATTTTACTGCTAATCGTGTGTAAGCAACCTTAGAGAGATCTGAGACCATGGTAGACTAAATAAAGAGGAGAAATCCAAGGCTCTCTCTTCTATAAAAACCTAAAAATTACCACTTCAATAGCTAAGTCATAGCTTCAGAAGAACACAAGACAGCAGGGCTACCTAAGAGATATTATTTTAGCTTTTAGAAAGTCCAATAAAAGAAAGAGTCAATGAGAAACCCCTTTGTGTTACAGATGCTTATGGAACACTGGGAGAGAAGCAGGACTATGAGTTTCTCTGTTACAAATAATAAACTAGGGCAGGATTACTTTTTTCACTATTCAGGCTTCATTTTAGCTGTAACAGCCAGAAAAAAAAACAAAAAAAAAAAAAAACNAAAAAAAAAAAAAAAACTCAGTTTGTGAGAACGGCTCTTGCTTTTCTTTTTTTGGGTGAAACAACATTTCAAAATGTGTGCTCAGTTCTTTCCACATTCTGTCTTTACACGATGGTAAGGGAAACAAATGGGAATTCCAAAATACAAGTGTAGGGAACACATGTTGGAATGCCAGTGATGCCTGGAAAGACACATCAGTCTGTCTAAGGTCCCCAAGTGACTAACAGGACAAACTGGATTCAAAGTCATTTGCATTACATGAGTTGAAAATGTGGCTTCAAAATTCCCATGAAACAATAAAACAATAACACGCTTTGTAAAGACTTTCATTATGGAAATGCTGCACCAGTCTTATGGTATGCTCTGTCAATTTAAATTACTTGAATAGTTTAGCATTGTAAGTAGTGCAGTGACACTGACATGCTCGACAAATTAAGATGTAAATTAACTGTCTTGCGGGGAAAAAAAGCATGCAATCATACACAAAGGATTCCCATTGAATGCTTTGTTGCATCTTAACATACTGTAAATGCAGATTACTTTAATTATCTACACTAATGCTTGGTGTCAGAAAATAGCATGCAAACAACTGTGTCAGAAATCAGCCTCTGTGGCACATTACATATTCTAAGCAGTTCTATTTCAGGATGTGTAGACAGATGCTTTTTCAAAAAGCCTCGCTGTACCATGATGGAGAACATTTCATGGTATGTCTGTTTTTCTGGACAGTTGACAGGAAGAATGTGAATCCAGAAACATCTGGTGTCGTAGAGTGACCGTCAACACTGACCAGTAACATCATGCTAACAGCACCACACTAACTACTATTCCAGCATTCTGACAGAATCCCTCTGTTACATCTGCACCAGTGTGATCAAACCTGTTTATGCCCAAAGAAAATGACAGCTAGCCAACAAACGATAGTTTCAGTTTGGGACTGTGCCAATGATGACACATCCTGAGCCTGGAAAAAAAAAAAAAAAAAAAAAAAAAATCCCTTAACTGAAAGGTCATAATTTTAGGCTGTTCAACCAATATGCAGAGGTGCTCCACTATATGTATCTTTCATCTACAGTTAAGTTACTTAGATACACATTTTACAATCAAATCCGATAAGCTAATATCTCCAAAATATTAACTTTCCTGTAGCAGAGGGGAATGTTTCCTTCAGCTGTAGAAGAATTCTCAAGATCCACAAAATATGTCCAAGTTTGGGGTCTTTGTACATGCAGAAACCTTAACAAAAAATTAATTATTTCACTTGGGCCATCATTCACCATAAGTACTTCTATTATTGATACCAGAGTATATTTTTACTTTTATGTTTTTACTTTTATTTCAATAACCTTTTGAAATAACCTTTTGAAATAAAAGCAAAAACATAAAAGTAAAAATATACTCTGGTATCAATAATAGGAAAGCAGGTCTTCAGTAAAGGGTTTGAGCACTTGTTCATGACTCTATATCAAGATGTGTCTGATGTGGCATGTTGGGGGGGGCATTAAGTCAAAGAATCCTTTCTGTTTGCATACTGGGGGTGCCCTGCTGCTCCCAAGCCTGTTGGCGCTTCAGTGTATATGTGTCTATGATATGTACTATATGTATAGTGTGTCACATGATGTAACCAAGAGGTGGATGCTTTTGGAGTACCATGAGTGAACATTTTTAGTGTGCAAGGCCCCAGTGGGAATAGCACTCATTATCCAGGCAGTGCTAGTGTGATGCTCTGCCTATGAGTTATACATTATACGCACTGATACTATTTAACCACCACAAGCTGCAATATGAAACCATTCATTCTCTCTACAGCTCATTCATTTTTACAGATTCACACAGGACCTGGAGCCTTTCTCAGCACACAATGAGCAGAAAACAGAGAAACTCCATGGAGAGGTCACCAGACCATCACAAACACAAACACACACACACACACACACACACACACACACACACACATGCATACTTATGGCCAATTTATTGTCTCCAGCCCACCTGACTTGGATGTGACTGAAATAAGTGACAAACACAAGGAGAATGTGTCAGGTCCACATCCAGAAGGTTATAGAAGGTTGAGAAGAAAACAGGTAATAAGGAAGAAATCAAGAAAAGACAAAGTGTTTACATGCATTGCAATAATCTGGTTAGTCTAAAACCTGCATTTTGTCCAGTAATCATCAGATTTCTCCACTAACCACTATTATTTTTGATCCAGGATTAAAACTAGTTTATAGTAATGTATGTGATACTATATGTTAAAGACATTTTTTAATTGGATCAGTTGGACCGTTGGTACAGTTAAAGGACACCTCTATCGGTTCTTGACAGATGACGTAACACTCGCAAAAACTGAAGTGCATTTTGGGTCTAAGCGCCATTTTGGAGGTATTCTGTGGTCACTGGTCAAAGCAGTTTATTTGCATTTGCCTTCTTTTTTTAGGTTTCCAACCTGGAAAAAAAAGGCAATATGGCTTATAAAAGGCTATTATTTTAGTTAAAGCTATCAGTTTTAGTCAGACTTGGGGCTGAATTGTTTTGGATACATGGATCCACAGCTACAGTAGGAGGTGTGATCTTTACTTTAAATTCATTGCACTGCTGTCAGTCAAGTCACAGTTAAGTAACGTAACTTCTAACTTCCCTGTTCTGATATTAATTATGCACATGCACCCATGTAAAAGTCCTGTTAGAAACTTGGTCGAGTATATACGTCCAAAAAATCAGGTTTCTCTCCAGATGACATCCAGCACTGAACCTGGTGTTAACCAGATTTTTTTTAAATCCCAAAGTCCCTGAAGGTTAAATTCAGTAATAGAAAGAAACACCGTTTGGAATCAAACTGTTGCTGTTAAATGAGGCTGCTCATAAAGAAGTCACTGTGCCACCACTACACAGCACTACTGCACTTACTCAGGTCTCACATTTTTCAGTGTGTTATTCAAGGTTGATCGCCCTGGCATGAGCCCTTAGCACGAGTGCTTCTCCCGTGGTATCAAATCCTCATTTATTCTATGCCCCTGCCCCTTTCCTGCCCCCCACTGCTCATCTCTCAGTGTTAATCCCGCCTGGCAAGCGGGCACCTCCCATCCAAGGCAGCTGAGCCAGGATCTGCAGTGCCCAACCCCTGACCCAGCCTATTCATCAGCAGATTAGCAGACCTGTGTGAACAGCTGTCAAAGTACAAGCTGCCTCTCCCTCTCTTTATACACATCGCTCCCTCTCTCTGTACTGCTAACCATTCCATCCATCCATCCATCCATCCATCCATCCATCTTCAACACAGACAAACACACACACACACCAAGAGAGCCTGTTGCTCTAAATCAAGATGGTATGGGTGGTATGCAGAGTATGTACTGAGGGAGGTGGGTTGTTTTGGGGATGGTTAAAAAAGGGCAGTGTGTATATTTTTATGAGGATCACCCCAGTCTCTTGACAGTGTTCAGACTTGTGTTAGTTGAAGCTTATCATCAGTTTTTAGAATTGGAAAGCCCCCAGGGCCACCATACTTCCACCAAGGCTGCACAATCCTCTAAATGTTTTTTTTTTTTTTTTTTTTTTAATTAAAGAAAGTGTTTGCATGTGAATTAAGATGCATATCAAAATACAGTCATCCTGATTGGTTGATAGTGGCCATGATTTTTACAGAGAGCTTGCCTTTGTATAAAGTTGAATTGTGCTCCACCTAGAGGCTCAATACTATCAAATTTGGCATATATTACTAAAAGCTGCACAGGTCATCTTATACAAGAATTAAGACAGCTTGTATTTACCTGCAATAATTAGGCAATCTTTTACAGGATTATGTCAAACATGAAACAGCAAATGAATAATGTTGTTCAAGCTCATTCAAATATTTAGCATCGTATTCATTAAAGACTGGATGAAATTTGTTGATGGAGTGGTGAAAAATCTGGTGGTGAAAAAAAAAATTGAAGGTGACTCCACTGCTTTTAAACATTAAATTCAGTATAATGATCATGGAAGCACCTATACTTCACACAAAAACAACTGTGTAAAGGCTTTTTTTTTTCTTTTTTGGCTGTAGAGGGCGCTGTGAAACATCAGGGAAACTGATCTCCATGACTTGACTTTGTACAGCGCCCTCTATAGCCACAAAAGTCTTTGTACAGTTGTTTCATCTGCCAAATAGTGCTCCCCATGCCCTAAAAACTGAATTTGATGTGTACAATTGGTGAAGTCACCCTTTAGAATGGTGGGGAAACTGTTATATATGCCATGAGATATGAGCCAAAAAGATTAAGCCATAGCCTAACTTTTCACCAAATTTCATTGAAATGTCTCAGTAGTTTTTGAGATATGCTACTAAAACGAAAGGACAAAAAAAAAAAAAAAAAAAAAAAAAAAAAAANAGAAGGAATTAAAAAAAAAAAATGAAGGGCAGGGAGTGGGTACAATGGAAAATGTCCATGCCCTGTTTGTAGACTGAAGGTAATGTAAGAGAGTAGAATGAAAGAAAAGAGAAGAGAGGGAAAGGATCCCTATAGAGAGTTTACATTAACATTTCCTTGGTGAAATGCTATCCTCAAAGCAGACAGATTAGAGGTCTGAGGATGGGTTACCGTTAATTTAATAGAAACTGTTGTTCTGAAGTTCTATGTGAGAGAATGTACACTCAGGCTGACTGTTTCTTCTGTGTCTGTTTAGGTCAGATGAGAGTGAAGCAGTTAGAAGATAGTCGTTTAAGGTTGTGCCTTACCCAGCCGCATTAAACGTTAATAGCCTCTTTCAGGTGGAGATATTATCTTGGAGACAAAGAAGAGCTGTTTTAGAGAGAGGACATGGTCATACATCCCTATGTAGTTTATCTTTTTATCAGGTGTAGAGGAGAGTGTCTGCACTTTTATACATACATGTGAATGTATGTAGACCTGGAGAGGTAGATGGATATGAAGATATGTATCTGTATCATAAAAAGGGATATTTCTGAACCTTTGTAAAATGCATCTGAAATTCAGTTTCACAACATTAGTTCTTGAGATGTTAGGATTCATTGTAAGTCCCCTGCTGGCAACTGGTGATTCCTGGAAAGGCTCTTCTCAGTACATTCTGGGGGACAAAAACTGTTTTTAATCAGGAAACAACCGAGAACCTATCCTGCAGCTGCAGAAAATGCCAACCACTGCAGCAGCAACACAAAGAAAAAAGTATCACGAACAAACCCCAACAACTGAGATAAAGGATGGATTTTCTCCCTCTAGATTCCAGAAGTGAGGAGGAGATTATATATTGAAGGTACAAACAGTAATTTGCCAAAATGCAACAAATTATAGCTCATCATTCAATCATTATAGATCAATATAACTTATTATGGGTAAAAGACACACATACATTAGTTGGTAGGATAGAGAATAGGACGGTTGTTATAATAACAAAGTGATATACTATGATCACATCATATAACATGCTGCTCTTTATACGTTAGTATAAATTATTTAATGATAGTGTATGTGTGCATATTATCATGTGTCAATATGAATGTCAATAAGTGTATATTTGTGTGTTATCCAATGCAGCAAGTGTGCATGTGTAATAAGAGAGGGAGAAAAACAGAACAAAAAAGTGAAATGACCAGAGAAGAGAAGAGAAGAGAAGAGAAGAGAAGAGAAGAGAAGAGAAGAGAAGAGAAGAGAAGAGGAGGAGTGTGGCAGCTGCAGTATATGAGGATGTGGGTGGTGAGATGCTTCACTTAAGCATGAGCGTGCTGACATTTTAATGGAATCTATAATACATGCGAAGTGGGTCACTGGACGGGTGTCCTATTTCCATGCCACAAGGCACAAGGTCCCTTCAATATCTCTCTCTAAAAGTTCAGCTCTCTCAGCTGCTGTATTTTGAGCTTTTTGATTTAATCATACTAATAACAAATCCATGCATTCAGGTTGTGTGGAAAAATACTGCAGCTGGCATATTAAATAATGCAAAGATATATATTTGGAATAAAGAGCTTAGTAAGGAACAAGTTGGACTAAGGATCTGCACAGGCTCTGACAATTTCTGTGTATACCAGAATGAACCACCTATTTTACCTACCCTTTTTTTTTTTTTTTACAGAATCTAAATGCGATTACGACAGGCAAAGTAAAATAAAGTAACATCCAGTATAACATCCACTTTTAATAAGCAATATTAGAAATGAGAAAATCAATTTAAGAGTGATTCACATCTTTATCTTTATATCAATTCTTTTCTCCTTTTCTTTAAAGTAAAATAAATATACTCTAGTACGTATACTGTATCAGGAGTCTAATCAACAGTAGATTTATCAGGCTCATATAATATCAAATGATGATATACTGTATCAAATAAAAAATTTTTACATACGATAAAGGGGACACATGTCAGTTTTCTCATTTTCATTTAGGGGTCTACTTTGAAACATTTGCAATGCTTTCAAGTGCAAAAAACACACTGATTTATTTCTATGATCCCTTGCTGCAACACTGTGCAACTGCGCACACAGATTGAGAACAGGTCATTTTAGTTGCTGTCTTTTAAAGGTCCCCCTCCCAGAAATTCCACTCTAATGATTGGTCAACTTCATCAGGTCTGAACTGGCAACACCAATAACTATTGGGTGTGTAGGCAACTAAATTCAAACGTGTTACACGTTGATGTATACATGTCACAGAAGTAAAGGACTAACCAAAGACAAAGCTTACAGAGCAGTTATGGGTTAAGTTATGGGTTGGGATAACATGATGCATATTTGTATAGCACAAACCTCAAGTTTTGCAACTTTGACATATTCAAAGTCCTAGATTACACTATAAAAATGAAGGGAAATAATTGGAATATGTCTCTGTATTTAAAGTATTGCAACAACATTTACAGGTGAAGAATTTTTTACACTTCACAAAACATTACAAGTAAATTCAGTGGAAATTATTACAAATTGTAGCTATGAAAATACAGATATAAGAACATCTTGGATTACAAAAAAAAAAAAAAAAAAAATAAGGACAAATATGCAGATGAGTAAAATACAAAAGTAATATTAGATAAAATATTAAGTTATTGTAATTTCTGTTTGCATATGTGCAACACATATGCCAAAAGTACGACAGTGTATTAGGGCCATATCAAGGGAAAAATCAAAAAAACAAAACAAAACAAAACAAAACAAAAAAAAAAAACGAGGCAAAAACACGCAAATTTGCGTGTTTTTAAATAGCAAATTTGTGTGTTTATAAACTAGCAAATTTGCGTGTTTTTAAACTCAAAAAAATAATAAGAGGAATCACCACCTTACCTTTGTGACTATATGTCTGCAATAATGACCTTATTAAGTTATACCTTATTAAATTTGGAGTTTTTAAAACTCAGAAAAATAAGGAGAAATGGGGAATTGGAATTAACAGTCTCATATTGTGACTATGCCTGCACATTACCTGATTAAATTATACTTTTCCATCAGATTTAACAGTAAAGAAATACTTGGCATGTAGCGCAATATCATGCATTATCATAAGCATACTGACTTTTAAAACTGGCAAATTACATTGTGACTGTGTCTGCAGTACATGACCTTATTAAATTATACTTTTCCATTGGATTTAGCAATAAAGAAAATTGTGTTTTCAGCACAAAATCATCTAGGCTAATTATCATACGCATACTGACTTTTAAAACATATGGCATACGGACAGCATAAGGACTTTTTTTTCCAAGTTTTTAAACGGGCAAATTTGCATGTGTTTAAACGTGTAAATTTGCGCGTTTAAAAACATGAAATAAGACCCCTTGTTTTTGTTTTTTTTTCTTCATATGGGCCTAATATGTCATCGTACAAAAGTAATATTTCAGTATCATCTCATAATATTGGCTTGCCGATATATTGGTCTAGCTCTACTGTAGAGCTTTAATTCAACACAAAATAAACTGTACGCTTTTCATTTTAATACATGTACTGTATATTAATCCACTACTATTACAAGCACTGTTTTTACTACGTATACAACTAAAGTAGTTTCAGTTTCACCCACTGTGTCGTTACTGAGTCTAAGCACTCAAGGCTGATCTGACCCACTCTGATGTATTTATTTGAGCATCCTAATAAAAAGTGCACTTCTATGCTTTGTTTGAAGTGAGAAGGCAGCAGCGACCACTTTATCTTGCCACCCTAATGGCTATATGCCCAGTGGGAGAAGCCAAGCTTTCAAGTTTACCGTCCCTCACTCCAAGTATAACGCATGGCTCAAATTTAGCTGAACTGAAAGCTGAATTGCTCTGCGGTCAGAGAGCAATTGATCAAGAGTTACAACAGCCAGATAAGAGACAACTTCCTAATTCAAAGCAGCTGGAATGTAAAGATGATTCACACTCGGGTGGGAAATCCTAGATCTCCATGATAAGGACATGTGCCTCAGAGCACGTTCATTGTTCTGCTATTCCTGTTTTGTTGTGTCTGCCAAAGCTCTCTGGTTTCAGTAAATGATTGTCCGAAATGCACACAGAGCACAAGGCACTGAACTATGCCAACATTTAATTTCAGTAGTGAGTCAAGTGATCTTTCTGCATGATAACACAAGGCCTAGCAACATGGCTTGTGCACAAAACTATGATTTTTTTTTTTTACTGTATTGCTATGGGAAACACCAACACAACCACTGAAAACTCAAAAATCACCTAGAGTTAAAGAGGGCACTGAAATGAATTTCTATTGTTTTGCACTTCCCAAACTTATTGCTTTTGAGTGAACATGAGTAAACTATAGTTTAAATGTAGTTAAAAGAGGTGATTCATGCATTAAAGAATAATTGATGAGGATCAACTTTAAAATAGCAGTGCTGTTACATTTGAATAATTCTGAGAACACCTTTTAACGATTATGTGTTATTTATATATTAAATGTTATTCATATATATTTTATGTATATATTATTCTCTCTCTCTCTCTCTCTCTCTCTCTCTCTCTCTCTGGCTTGCTCTCAAAGCCTGTCTAGTTAAAGTCAAGGTTGTTCCCTTTTAACCTTCTTTAACCTCTCCTTCCTTTTCCTCTGCCGTCACTGACAGAAAAGTTGGATGTATTTATAGAAGCTCATCCTCCTCAGAAAAACAGTTATGGCACTTTGGAAAGGCCAGTGTTGTTTTGGCTGTTATGCTTTTTAATTGTTTTATTCATTGAAACAGCCTCCCCTCCACTGCTGCACGTGACAATCTGTATTATACAGATAACAGGATATTGTTTTTTGTCTGTCAATCCTCTGCTATAACCTGTTGAACTAGGAAGCACCCAGACAGTGCTTCCATCCAACTAGGCTGTGCGTTATTAGTAAATTTTTAATAAGCAACTGCATCTACATCCGTACCAAAATACACATCGTGATTGAAAATTACAAAATCTTGGGCTTGCTCTAAGAACAAGTGTACAAAATTCCAATGAGTCAGAATCTGGACCATTGGGGTAAAATTTGCAGGTCTCTATACTGCCACCTATAGGTCAAATACCATCAAATTTTGCAGCATTGGACAATAAATTTGTCAGCAACCTTGCAAAAAAATGTTGTTTACAATTGCACAATGCATTCGAGAGTTATGGCTGCAAGTATTTGCATAATGAAGTAAAAATAGTAACTTCTTTCGGGCTGATTGAATATGTTATATGCAAAATTTGTTGCAGTAGTGAAACATATTTTAAAAAAATCTGACAATTTATTTAGGCGTAAACAGGTATGGACTATCCAGATACATTGATCTTTAAAAGGGAATCCAGCACAAAATAATTTTACAACTACGCTTCCTTATGAGTCAAAATATAAATTTATGAATAGCTGCTTAGTGGTGCTATTGGATCGTGACTGCAACTATAACATTTCCATCATAAGTAATACATAAAATAATTATTTTGTAGCTGAAAATTAAGGATGATTTTGTCTTACAATTGTGCATGAATGTGTTTGGTGGGTAGGTGTTATTTAAAAAGGGCTTAGGCATTCTGTGGCAGATGTCAGAGATGAGCATATAAAAGCCCCATCAGACTGACATTCATAACAACACCCTTTTGCATTGCTGTCGTTTTCTTTTCATGCTCAGTGCTGCCCCCCTCCCACAGCTGCTAGCACTTCAGGGAAGGCAGTGTGAAATGAAGTGCTGGATGAGTGCTGCCTGACTCCTTTCACGCTTCCCTGTCATTAGCAGCATTTAGAGAGGGTAAACAAACCTCAGGTGTCCCAGCACGCCGCAGAGTGCCAAAGTGTCCACCCTACTGAGACCTCATGTAGTTCCTGCTGCTTGCTGGTCACAGCCTCCTTCCCGCAGCCCCCTCCTCCTCCACACACTCACTTCCTGTTTTTTCCATCTCCCCAGGTCACTAAAGAGCATCTACTTTTCTCACTATCCTTTGAATGTATATAGAATGCTTCCTGGGCTTCCTGCCTCAAGACATCTGTTGTAAATATTATGACAAACAAAGTAATGAAGTGCTCTCATGAACGCTTGACCCCTTGGCGCTTGCCATGGCCGGAGCTGTAATTTTTCCAAAAGGAGAAGTAGTGTGTCGTAATTGGCTGTCAGAACGTTCAACACTTAACACAAATAGATTTCAACCCCTGAGAGTAAATGAACTAAGCATAGAGCCGAGAGCATTCACCGATGTCTAACCTGCTAAATGAAGATCAATATCCTGATCTGCAAGTTCCTGACCTGAGATAGCTCTCTGTGCTTGAAGGAAGGTTATTTCCACCATAAATTACATTTCCCAGTAGGATTATTCATAAAATTAAGCATGTAATCAAAGGATGGCAAAATAACTTAAACATTTAATTTAAAATGACTTTAAGTTTAAAGTGACTAAATCATAAAAAATGGGTCATAGTAGGTTTATTAATTAGGAGTATATAGAGCTGGGTATCAAAATTAAACAAGTAAATGGTATCAACTAAAATGCTGCTGAATGTTGAAACTTACAGTGTCTTTTGGTACCTAGTTAAGTAGTTATTTTCATCAGCTTTAAACTGAAGGTTGAAATTACATGCCTCACACAAAAGATAAATCTCATATTTTTTCTTTTTGTCAAACTGGACACTTTTATAGCTAAGATTTTTTTTTTTTTTTTCTGTCATTTGAGGCAGTACATTCATTGTGTTGATTTTATGGCTACAAATTTACTGTATATTGAGTCATAGCTGCTCTCCTGTTTTCAGCCATAGAAAGCAGCTGTTTCTATTTAAAAAGCTGAGATAAGTCGACTGTATGCTAACTGCACAGCACCAAAACAAAGTTAATGACTAGCTGATAAATAAAGTTCATCATCTAATAAGATACAGATCCAGATATTTTTTTCAGGAGTTGGTGGAGACCAAGACAGAGCAAAAAGCAAAGTGACTATTAGACTTACTTCATCATGACTACATACACACAAATCCAGTAGGTTGCTAATGTTGCTCTTTATCTGCTGCATGTATAAAAACAAAAAAGGAAGTACTTATTGCTTAATACAAATTAGCCATAACAACTTTTTAAGGTGACAGTATGTCAGGACTGTGTCAGTCACCTTGGTTTGGTGTTCTGCAAACTAGTGGCTAAAATTTGCAGCTTTAAAGACTTAAATGACATCAAATCATTTAGGTGCTAATATGGAAGCCAAAAGTATCAGATTTGTTAAATTCTAAGCTTAAATTATTAATTAATTAATTAATTTATTTATTTTTACAACAGTGGCTATTAAGTCCCTGTTTACTGTCACCACAGTTTCAGTTTGTAATCACTGGTTTTGTTGATGAAGTTTGTTAATGGCATATGCTGAAAGATTTTTGCTATTCTATACTGCTGCAGTGTCTTTCACTAAAGCCTAGTTCACACTAATACGGATATTTTTTAAAAGGATCTTTTCCCCCACTGTTTAAAAAAAAATATGTCCACACAAGCATCATTTTACAAAATATCTCTGTCCATTTGAGAACACTCAAATGGCTACAAGCGCATGCCAGGCCGGCAGGTGGCAATTAAGTCTGAATCAATAACAGATCAAATAACGTAATAACAGAAGAACATTCTGAGCAGTAATGAAATGTGCAGCAATGCCAATGTTAACGCAAGTTAACTTGTAAATTTGCGACTGTTATTGCTATTTTCTATTGCTATTGCTAACCAAACGTAAAGAACACTGAAGAACAATGACTGGTACATGGTACTGGTACATTGTTGTTATTGTTTCTTGCACAAAGCAACAGTTCACATGTGCAAGTTTAGTTCTGATGTCATCCTTTCCCAAAATCTCTGTTTTAGATGTCCACATGGATACACAGAAAGCGGAGTTTTTTAGAAATCTGCACTTTAGAAGCCGTTTTAAAAAAATCTCTGTTTTAGTGGCTTAAAACGCTGTTTGCATGTGGATGAGAGGCCAAAATGCAGAGGAAAACATGCATTTTGTAAAATGTCCATATTAGTGTGGACAGGGCCTAAATCACCTGCAGTTGGTCTAGATTGTCTCCACCTTTAAAAACAAATATCAACGTTACAGCTGGCAATGATGCAAGATGACAAGATCCACCTTTCTTGGTGTTTGTGATTAAGTTAATTCAGAAGTTGTCCTTTTTAAAAAAAAAAAAAAAAAAAAGTATTTACATTTGTTTTTTTCAGTTACTAACTAATATGTGACTTTGTGCTGCTCACTTACCCAGAATCCTCAGCTGAGTAACAGCCCCATGCAGACCAAAGAACATCCAGAGTGGGCGGGAGTTGTCCACACACACCTGCATCCCCACATTGGTGCCGTTGTGGCTGAGGATGACCTCCCCTTCCTGATTGACCAAGAAGCCAAGTATGTCACTGCTTTGGAGAGGCGTCGGCACCCGACACACTGCCCAAAACTCCTTCCTGTCCACCAAAGCTTCTGGATTGTAAGGTAAGTCGCTGGGACGCAAGACTGCTGGGTCACAGGATGTCACGCCATAGGATAAAGACCCCGAGCGTGACGGACTGGACTTAGTGATTTTGATGAACACAGTTTCCCCAGTGCGCAGCGGCCNACCCCGAGCGTGACGGACTGGACTTAGTGATTTTGATGAACACAGTTTCCCCAGTGCGCAGCGGCCGGTTGGTGAAGACCAGTGTGCGCTCCTCACGTGAATGCTCGGATCGTGCCACCGTCTGCTCATCGAGGGTCTTAATATGGGCGCCGCGCAGCTGGTGGAAGTGGATGTCACACTCAAGTGCAGAGGGCAGCACAGAGGATTGCTGGGAGTTGAGGGAGTTCTGGGGGATGGGGCAGGCAGAAGAAGAAGACGCTGAGGCCAAGTGGAGGGCGTGGCGGTGGGCGTGACTGTGGGTGGGGTCTCTGTCATCCTGTTGCAGGTTGAGATCACACAAGCTGACGGACAAGCGAGAGTCATCTGCCTCACGCCTTAAAGAAGAGGAGCGCACCGTGGTGAAGGAGCGTGGACGAAGACAGTCGGGAGAAACAATCTCACTGTCTGGAAAGGTAGAGAGACGGAGAGAAAAGGAGTTAGGTTGAAGCCACTCACGCTACAAATTTTACATGACAGCATCACGTTTGAAAAGAGCCTTGAGTGAAATTTCTGTAAAATGTCTACAAGCACAAGGTAATGATCAAAATGTTATAACGTATAGGCCATTATAAATGCACAGTGCTGCCTTCTGGAAGAACTGATTTTTTTATTATTATTTGCTAAAGCGGCAGAATCTGATAGTTATACTGTCATTATAGCATTTATTAATACTTTTTCTTTTTTTTTTGGGTGGGGGGAGTGGTGGGTACAGAATGAAATACCAAAGAAGGACATGTTGGTCAGCCTCCCTCCAGTGTGGAAAAGGATAAACACATTCAACAGCAAAATAAATGTAAAAATCATCACTTCTTTGGCAGCCTGCAAGTGAATTGAAAACAATCTTCTTCCTTTATAGTTTTATTTTCCAACACAGCACTGCTCTCCATTGCTGCTGAAAAAGTGTGGAGGAAATAAATCTCCTAGTCCTGCAAGATGCCAATCATGCAAACATTATGGCTCTAGTTATGTCAGTATGAACATTTGCATGAATAGTTTCAGAGGCAAATGGACATTACTTAAAACAGATACTGCAAGTGAACACAGCAACACAGATTCTGTCAGAAAGGAGCTAGAGAAAACAGCAGCTGTTTTGTTTTAATTATCAATTTACCCAAAGCCTGTGGTAATGAACTTTGCATTCAGCTAAGTCCCAATTATGAGAATACAATTCCAAGAAAGGCTGAATCTGCAAGCTAGTCTGACAACAAGATTGATGAAAAAAAAAGAGACCAATATAACTTAACTTCTACAAGATGCATGAAATAAATCATAAGCTGGAGTCAGTTGCTCCAAAGCTGAATCATCTCATTTCATACAGGAAGAAAATGCTTTATGGTATCAATTAAGGTGGAACAAATTAGTTTGCGAGAAGTCCCTGTCTGTGGGGGTATTTGTTGCATTCCTTGCATGTCATAGTACAGTATCAGAGCCTTTTATATCTGCTAACAAATGTTTTCCCTCACACTAAGAACAAGGGTACACACACACACACACACACACATTATTCCAGCTCTGATAAGTCTTCAAGTTGAACAGCCTCCAGGTTCATACGTTCTCACCCTTCGCCTTGACACAGCAGTTCAAAATATCACCTCCAAATGTGTCCATCTTTCCTCCTCCCCCATCCTGGCCTGGTGGCAGAGGTAAAACTTAGCCTGGTGTCCTGAAAGAGACCCCTGTTACTCTTACTAACGGGGCAGGGGGCCACATATTCTGGTCGTTACTGCTGGGGGTGTTCTGGGTTTCTGTTTGTGTATGATCTACATACGCAAAGTATGCAAAGTATGTCAAAGTCATAAACCAGTCTTGAAACAAAAAACAGATTTTAGGTGGGATTATCTGAGATTAAAGTCATATTATTTCAACAATCAAATGTTAAATTTTGTAAAAAAAAAAAAAAAATAGGGTAATATTTTCTAAATATATTCTAAATATGCAGTATGACATATGGTTACGATCTAAAAGCAGACAGCAGTCTTTCAGCTGTGTGGAAGATTCATCGAAGTAATGCTTTATTTTCACAAATAAGTGCTTAGTGTTCTGGTGATTTATTTATTTAATCACTTTTATTTATTTTTTGATATTATTTTGTTATAAACATTACAATATTGTTCTTTAATTATTATAAATCTATTTCTCCCAACCCCTTTTATCTCAAAATATTATGACTTTATTCTTTTAATATAAGTATTAACCCCCCCAAAAAAAACAAACAAAAACAAAAACAAAAAAAAAACAAACAAACAAAAAAAAACATTATTCCCTTAAAATTAGGATTCTTTTCTTGAAATTATAGTGAGACTTTTTCCCCCCTCAAAATATTCACATTTATTCCAGAAATGTTTGTTTGTCCTCCTCTCATGAGACAGAGAGAGAGAGAGAGAGAGAGAGAGAGAGAGAGAGAGAGAGAGAGAGGAAGAGATGACCTCCTGTCCCCCAGCTGAGAAGGTAATAAAGATACTGAGAAAACCCCATCAGTCACACTGAGGTAAGGGGCAACAACTGAGACAGAGTGTTTTGGGGTTTGGGGGGGANCCCCATCAGTCACACTGAGGTAAGGGGCAACAACTGAGACAGAGTGTTTTGGGGTTTGGGGGGGACAGAGAGTCAAAGCCATAGAGTAGCCATTAACCAACTGGATGTGGAGACTGGAGAGTCTCTCCTGTCCTGGTAGAGCATGGGCCCTCTATCTCCACTTCTACTCCAGATAAACCTCTTAGCCTCAATTACAGGGCTGTGAGGCCTTCTGCTCACCACAAACTGTAAACTGTAGCAGAAAAAACAGCCTCTTATAAAGTCCCCACAGCCTCAAGTTACAAATGCAAATAGTGGATAAAGAAAGTGTATATTTTAATCAAGTGTGGATATAATTTTATCTGGATTTTGTTATGAACTGCTAAGCTGGAGAAACTTGCATTTATAGTCAGATTAGTGCCAGATCAACACAAGGTTTAATTTAAATCATAATTCTCATGAAGTCATATTATTTTTTGGGAAGATTTCTGTCATTTTACAAAAAGCAAGTAGAAAAATCTGTCAGTGAATTGAAATGAATTGAACCTCAGCTTTTTCATTTTCTTGATTAAGATTAGTGACCTGCCTTATTCTGCCTTGATATGAGGTAGAGAAACTCTTAAAATTGTTGTTTATTTTAAAAAATAAAAGAGGTTTTTACTTCTCGATAATTGACTAAATGACTTGACTGACATTTTTTTATTTTTTATTTTTTGTCAGGCAAGATATACAAAAAGATATATATATATATAAAGTTCTGGCACACATGCACAGTTTGGGAACTAGTTGTAGATAGTTTGGGTTGACCAAGTTAGTGAGATTATGATTGGTTAACATCTCTCATGCTGCTGCCTAAGAAGATTAGAAACAGATAAACTACTGTCACTGGATCAGTGTAGTCAGTATATTCCAGGATATCATTGATTGTGTATATTTGAGCCCAATATACAGTATAAAACCCATATATATGTTACATTACTGACATACAATTTCCAAAACATATTTTGTTATTTTTTTCAAATCTTCTAATCTTTCAAAATCAAATGTTCAGGTGATACACCCACCTTAAAATTCATTGTTTCATCTTATAACACTTCTAATGTGTTACTGATCACTAACGCATATCAGGCAAATAAAACATCACCCAAATTTCTCAGACTGAAATATGTCTTATTTTGCATGTCAGTGTGTTTTATCAATCTCATACCAGATATGTAAAGGAGGAAATACCATAATCACCTCTTTCCAGACAAATGGTAAATGGTTTATGAATACCGTTTTTATGAATTACCCCGCATGCTACATATATTAGATAAGCTCTGGATATGGTTCAATTGTAAGTGCAGTTTAGGTTGCACAGCTGATGTTTGGCTACGGTGTTATGCTTGTCATTGAAGCAGCTTTTTTCATCTCACTCTGTTTTCCTTATACTTTTTTTTTTTTTTTTTTTNTTTTTTTTTTTTTTTTTTCAGAAACAATGCTTATTCATTTATAAAGGCAGTGACCGGCACATTTAATGAAGAAAATGTTTGAAACTGTATAGCAATGACATAAACTCATCTGTATGATCCCATGTGAGTGATGTGGCTGTTTAACATATCAGCACTAAAATGCCCTCTGACAGGCTTTCTTGTACTGCACAATTGAGATGTATCACTGTTCCCTCAAATTCATGTCAGCTGCCAGTTAATGTTAGGAGCTAACCCGCTTTTGATGATTAATGTTTAATGAAACTAAGGCCCTATAAATGTGCTAATTGATTTTTCAGAGGCATAAAATGAAGAGGACAGTGCCTTGGTGCACAGTGCAGCTCTCAGAGACTGCTAATCAACCATAAAACATCTCTACCCTCAGAAGTGTTTAGCAGTTAACTCATATTAGTCCCTGAGGCTAGCAGATGATGACTAGCATGCCAGCTTTGATTTCTTCTAATAATTCCTTCATCCGATACCCTGAAACCTTTGAAAGAAGATGAAAGGAATGGCTGTGGAAATGAACTGAGCCTGAAAACTTAGCATGGTTAAAAGTCTACACTAAAGCCCCAAATTCCAAGACTCTATATCCTTATTTAATGCCATTTCCTTAGACAGAGAGCCATTCACTGAAGATCAGACCTTTAATGTGGAAGAGATTCCTTAATGTGGCTCAAGCCTTACATTTTGCTCCGATGATTGGGAAACCCTCTCCTTTGGCGACATAGGACTGCTCAACGACAAACCAATACTGCTGAGCCATCGGCAGCTCACTCGATTCAAATTAATGGGGGTGAGGGGGGATTTGGCATGACATCATCCAATAAAACCGTGTGTGTGTGTATGTGTGTGTCTTTCAAAGCATTTTGTTTTCTTTGCTGTCCATCACTCCATCCTAAATTGGATTATGATGGGATAGAGTCTGTTGCAGGATCTCTGGGCCATGCAGGAGGAATGGAGCTGAGGAGAGGATGATGACATGTCTCAGGGGATAATGGCGGATGGAGAGAGAACACACAGAAGCAAGAGGAGATGAGAAGTCGGAAAGGAAGGGCCTGTGACAATGTTGGATTTATGCTGAAAAGGATTCGGCACAGGATTCCAACAAGCCTATAAATCATCTCACTCTTGCGGTGTCATTCCATGGTTTACTCAAACACAGATCCATGTTACAACACACACTCATGCACACTGAAATCTGAGTCTGCGAAAAAGTCTTCTATCTTCATCTTCCTATTTAACTAATTAAAATACAGTCAATTCAAAACCATATTTGATTTTTTTTCCCATACATTCTTCCCTTTTCTTTATTCATCAAAGGAAATGGTAATGAAGGCAGGAAAGCAGCACTGCTCCATTGTGAGCGGTCCTCATCCATTTGTTGGAAGAGGACAATATAATATTTATTGTGCTTTTGAAAAAGCTTGACTCTGTGTTTGTATGTGTGTCCATTAGTGACCTCACCAGCTGCTGCCCACTAATCATGGTGCACCTGCGTTTTTTTTTTTAAGCTTTGCTCTATTGGTCCCNCCAGCTGCTGCCCACTAATCATGGTGCACCTGCGTTTTTTTTTTTAAGCTTTGCTCTATTGGTCCCTTTCAAATCCACCACTCACAGATGCTTTCTCCCATTGGCTGAGGCCAAATTTGCACTTTGAAAGGAAAATTAAGTAGTGTGTGTGTGTGTGTGTGTGTGTGTGTGTGTGTGTACTCACTCCACTCTCTTGTAGGAATACGTTGTAGAGATGCACCTGCTCAGTCTGGGAGGATTTTAGGGAAAATTCATCACCTGATTCTTCACTTTTGATTTAATTTCAAACCAAAATAGAGCACCTGTTGGCTTGAACCATTCATTTATTCATGCAAGGGAGTGTAAGGCTCAAGGGCTCTTTCATTGGATTCTTTAAAAATTGAAACCCATTTGGCTTGCCTTTTTTCATTTTCTCCTTGGAGCATTTTTTGATTAGAATAATTAAGCACCTGCTAGGCTAATCCATCAGAAATTCAGGGACATGGGTGATGGAGGGAGAAATGCAGTGTGTCTATTTTGGCCCAGCACAGGCTTTGGCTGACGCTGTTAATGTTTTTGATTAGGGAATAGCCGCAAAGCAGGTTAGCTAATGCCTTGCATGGGGAGATGGATAGAGGAGAGGCTGGCTTAGTGGCTTTGCTAGCTTGAGCAGTCAGAACATGCCAGGGGTTTGAGCCAGTGTTGGAGGGGAGGGGGATTTTCAGCTGAGTCTTTTGCCCTCTCTCTCATGCACTCAGTCTAGCTCATGGCTTAACTTTTATCTGCCATCTTTGGACAGTTCATCTCATGTCAGCAAAGGGAAAGTGAGACCTTAGAGAGGCCTGAAATTGAGGAGAGGTGAGGGAAACTGTCTTGTCCAGAAAAGCCACAGCTTCAGTCACTTGTTCAAACAGATTAAGTGGCCTAGACCAAGCCAGAAGTAGCATGAAGTTCACCAGCTCATGCTAAACACAACCTGTATGCTTACAGAATGCTAACTAGTATTGCAGCACAGGGCCCAGTTCTTATGCACCAGTGACATTAAGAAAATGCCACAAGAGCTGCAAAAAGCTAAAAAGATGGTTGGCATGTACAGAATCTGCAGACAAGCAGACAGCACAGTTAAAAGTGGGTGTTTACAGCAGACAGGCAAAATTACACTAACAGCTAGCATTATGCATACTCATACAGTATATAACATACTCAGGCATTTCAGTCACAAGATAACTTGACTTTCTGTATTTTTTTTTTTTTTTTTTTTTTTTTGCTAAAGCAAGAGTAAGCTAGAAGTATAAGTGTATATCTAGTTCTGAGGTTTTCTGTGTTTTCAAATGTGGAAGCAAAAGGAACAAGGAAGAGGCGTCAGTGAAGGCATCAAGGGAAAGAAGAAAAAATGGGAGGAAGGAGGAAAGAAAAAAGAAAAAAGAAACAATGAAAAAGAAGGAGGATTCAACAAAAGAATAAACACCTTGAAGAAAGTGAACCTTTAAAAGGAGCTATACCACAGATGAAAATACTCCATTATAAAGGGAATCCCTGAAGTTTACTAAAGTAAAAGTAAACATGTATGAAAAGTAAAATGTTCTGTGGTATCTAAAGTTTAATTCAGAACTAGAATACAATTTACTATCTCTTTAGTGTGAAAACTGTTATTGCTGCAGTTTTTTGGGTTTTCTTGGTTTCAGATTCATTGAGGGGGAAATTAACTTTTACTTCTCTAAATTTAGAAAACAAAATACTAATCATTTTGGAAAGGACCTATGGATTATTCTGAAGTGCACTGACAAATGACCTATTTTTAAAGTTTTTTTTTTATGTGTATGATATTCAGAAAGGAGAAACCATAAGACATGAGGAGACAAGAAAGAAAAAAAGAGGAGATATGTAACAGGACCCATCAAACTGGGATGGGCTGAGAGTGATAGAGATTTGCATCCAAGGATATTTTCTGATGAAGAGAACAGACTGTGGAGTCAGGAAGACTGACTGCTCTCCTCTGACCCGAGGATTAAGACTGGACTGACAAGTGAAGCGAATGAGAGACTGAATGGTTAAAAAAAACCTGAAAGAGAGAGAGAGAGACAGACACAGAAGGATGGAGTCAGAGGATCTTTTAACTAGATGTTTGGGATGTTTTTTTATTTCCTGGCATTAGTTCAATACCCAGTCCCTGACCGGGTTGGGCCGGCTTTGAACCCTGGGCTTTTGGAAAGTGCAGCGGGCTCCCGGGGCGACACATGGTCATAACAAAGAGTCAGGCAAAATGCCCAGTAAGTCACAAAAGCCCTGTCCCTTAGGTCATCGGCAGAATCCAGCATGCACCACCCCTTCTGCTCCAATCAGCATGCCAGGATCTTAGTGTTAATAACTTCCATCATAAGGTTTTTATATTAAAGTCTGTGTTTTATTCTTGAGCGCATGGGAAAAGCTGATATTAGTTTTATTATTGGCTCTCACCACATGTAGGTCCACCCATAAATTCACTGTTTTCAAATTTGAGGTACCAGCTCTTAAGTATTTCCATATTAACAGATTTCTAGAATCTACTAGAATCTACTTTTACTTTTTACTACATTTCATAAGGAAAAAATAGCAAATTGGTAAATGCAGATTATCAAACAATTTTAGTCGTTCCTTTGTCAGTTTAATCACAGCTCATGCCTAATATGTAGCTCTATACATGTAAGTATAGAGCTGTTTTTCTGGTCAGGCATCTGCTTCTTATGTGTCATATTAGTAACATGCATAAACCAAGTGACTCCTGTTACCGTTCGCTGTCTAAAAGTGTACAAGCAGGGTACAATTAATATTGTGTTGATTCCCCTTGGCTCTGCTTCAAAAGGCGAGCAGTATTCGTTGGCTGGATATTTTCGTGGATCTTCACTGCATATCATACTTTGAACTTTGGGTTTACTTTATTTACTTCGTTTGAAAACAGGAAAGACACATGGAGTTAAGGTAAAACAGGAAACTCCCATAAATCTTGAGAAGGCACCTCTAGGTACCCCTCTTTGTTCCATTTCTCACTAAAGTTCAAAATGGAATCATCAAGCTTGCCATTTAGAGCAAATGAGCATTTTGAACTACTTAACCATGGTAATTTAAAACTGACTCTGCATGCCAAGTCATACAACATCAACTTGTTCTTCTTAGCCTTTTGACCGTCATAAAATTCATGTAGGATGCTTATGCCAAGAAACACATAGTTTGCTGCATTCACTTTGCTTGCCTTTTACAACACCAAAAACTGCTGGATTTCCTAAAGCAATACAATAAACATCAGACATACACCACCCTTTCTGCTTTATGTGCTTGTGTTTGAAACAAAAGTCTTTTTTAAGTGGCTCCTATTAACTGGGAGGCTCAGTCCAGCCAAGTCAAACACCAGTGCCAGTCAAATACTCACAGTAATCAAATCATCATTTCACATAGTCATTGGTTTCTCTCTTGGAGTATGGGTATCTACTGTAGGTCTCTCTCTGTCTCTGGGCTGGATAACATAACAATCATCCCTAATAGACTTCTATTATTCCACATGACTTCATGTTCCTGGAGTCCTACAACTGGAGCCAGATCATAGTATGAGGAGAGCCAAGATACAGTGAGTGACCCAAAGAGCAATTTCAAAACTTCTGAGTCACTCCATTTTTCTATCTTCGCTGCATTATGCCTCAACAAAAAAGGAATAACTTACATCTTTTTCACATGTACAAATACAGAATCTAGTAACATTTAAAGGACAATACCGGCTTTTTTCATATTTAAGCTCAATAAATACTACCAGCATACACGTTACATTACTTGAATAAAGTAAAACTTTATTAACAAGAACTAGCAGAAATGGGGAGAAGAAGCGTAGAGACATTTTCAGTCTGAGGGCAGATTTTAATCACACAAATGTATCCCAGCTGTATGGATTGCATTTACACCTGGCTAGCTGTGACTGAGATCCAACCACAATCCACAGATCCACATCCCTATGTAATCTGGTATATCAGATTGCATTCTGATTATAATACGTCATGCAGACATTTACACTTTATATTAACGTGTTTTTCCCCATCTTCATAACATATGTGGACATAGATTGCATTTTAATGCAGGGCGTAAATTGGGCCTGAATGTCACCAGACAAGGCCTATGTTGTATTTTGAAATCTGGAAGTGATATGGTGTATTAGCCATATCCAACATTAAGAAAATTAGCAGGTAAAAGGGATATCTCAGCCTGCAATTGACTGAAAGCAACTGAAAGAGTTCATGATAACACATGATGGATGCAGTTGCATAAATTTCTATCAGAAATGGCTTCATACACCTTAGCTTTGCTAAATGTGACATGTTGTCATCTGACTGGATGACCTTGCATTGCAAGTCGACACGTTGTCAGAGATAAGCATGCTTTTCTGAATATATCTTATGAAATATGTAAACAAAAGAGTCACGCCTGCTGCACCTTCATCCATCAAGCTTTCACACATTGTTTTACTTGCTATGAAGCATGTGGTTTCAAGATTAGTTTTCCTTCACCTACTTCACATCTGTCATCTTTACACAAAAGCACATTCCACAATCACTGGTGATTTGTCCCACAGAAAAAAAAAAGAAAAAAGAAAAAAAAAAGAAAACAATGCAAGATTTTGTAAAAGTGAAGAGGAGATTGCAGTGTCATATGTGCAGAAGGTACATAATGTGAAGAAGGGCAGCTAGCACACAACATACTTAGTTCAGCTTTGAGTGTTGGATCAATCAGAATCTGTCTTATATTTTCTGGTTGATCTGATAAAAAACAGCCATAACTTTTCTTTCATTACTAAGGCTGTTTTACCTATCGAGTGATACAGTATGTTCTTATGATGGCGCAATGGGGGCTCATTCTCTGGCCAGCATTCACCATGTAACTCAACCCATCACCTGAGGACATGCTTTTAACACAGTGCTGGTGATGTCAGCAGCTCTTTAGTGTTTTCACCTCATTGTGTACATGCAATTTTCATGATGACTGATTGTGATGGTGACAACCACAGCGATGGCTTCTCTTCCACAGCAGGAACTAAATTAACTTCATCGATTCTGTGACAGCTAGATTGCCCAACTTCTTCTCTGAGTCAGCGTGGCTGAAAGGTGTCAGGAGCCGCAAGGCTTTTCAATCAGCCTTTATTCTCTTGTCCTTTGGGGAAGTCTCACAGAGGGCCTCTGTTGATTAAAGCTGCACTGTGACTGACTCATACAATTTCATTCCTGCTGGCCTCACAACAGTTACTCAGCCTCCTGCCACATTTCAAGTCCTGCTCTATCTGTGTGTGTGTGTGTGTGTGTGTGTGTGTGTGTGTGTGTGTGTGTGTCTAAGAGTGACAGCTAACATTTGGAACCAGGATATGGGTATTTATTAAACAACATTTCTGGATTTTCTTGGATTTCAAAGCCTATGGGGACAGCTTCAGTCTATCCCAAAAATTATCCTGCAATATTGTATTTGTTCAGTTCAAGGCCAGCAGCAGTCAATCACCTGCTACCTCAGGCACTAAAGCAGAGATGCCACCTCTGTATCAGAGCTGGGAAAATATAGATATCTTCACATTTATATTGCAAAAAAGGTAGGCTTTATCGTGCCAAAGCAGTTAGGAATAGAAAACAAATTATTTCTAATGCTGTGACACACAACAGCTGAAAGTTTTGTGGAAAATATCAAATTGAGGCTTTCCTGATCAGCACTGCAATTGCATAGTACTTGCTTTTGGTGTCTTTCTAAATGGTATAATACTACATCAGGTTGCTGGTTTGTTTTATGTTTCGATCAGTTACTTGACTGCTTTTGATTTGTCAAACTCATCTACTAAACATTCACACATTGCAAATAATGAGGGCTATGATAAAAAGTCAGTATTGCAGAATACTACAAAGGCTGCATTTTTATGTATGTCTGACCCTTTATAATTTTTTAAATATCCATTTTTTTATATTGTAGTTACGTAATACTTAATTTCAATACAATAACTGTTAAAAATGTATGTTTAAACTGTTACTATTATCTTATTATATTATGCATTATTATCTTATATAACAACATATAATAAATGTGAGCTATTGTACCTCTGCAGAGATTATGTCTTTATGAAAAAAAAAAAGCAAACAAGATAAATGTATCAGATTTTCTTTGCTGTCAAACAGTGATATATGGTATAGTGGTATCAGCTTCAAAACTATAGTATATGTGAGGCTTTAGAGCACATAACTTCAAAATTGTTTGTTAGTGCATTTGTCGTTGTATGTTGTATGTATGCATGCACACGTACCTATGTAATTTGCATACTGGACTCCTACTGTATGTGTAAATTCGAGCTCAGGCATTTGTACATGGCTTGCCTGTGAGATACAGTATATAGGAAGAGTTATGTATTGTACAATTTTCTGTGGTATGTCTGAGTTTCGTTAATGAGGGAGGGCAAAGCCTTAAATTATTGACATCAACCTAGTGGAGTTATGAAAACATTACATCAGCCCCGACAGCATATTCCTGTCATGTGTAAGTATCCCTGTGGTGATTTCTGCAGGGCAGGTTATCACATTACAGGGGTTCTATCTCAATCTTTTGAGATCAAAGGCATGGAAAATGTTGCTTGGGGTCATCCTTCGCTCTTCCACTCCTGTGCTGACCTCCCTACAGCCTTGGGATGCTGAACAGATAATACATCTCCAGACACAATGGAGGCCACCAACTCTGATCATGTGCAAAGAAATGGAATGAAAAAAACAAGTCTGACTCATGATGCACCCTTAGGTGCATCAATTTTTTTTTTTTTTTTTTTTTTTTTAAACACAGTAGATTTGTTTAAGTTGAGTTCTTTCCCTCAATCCCGTGCAGGCTTGTGTTGGGCTGGACTTCAGAGTCATATTTAAGTGCAGCGGGGTATGCTGCACGATTGAACCAAAGAAGTCCAGCCTAATCTTTACATTGGTCAATTATCAGCTTCTGTAGCTGTAAAACTAGATCACTGTCATCAGCTGTGACAAGCTGGGAGTAATCTCCATATTTTTAACAATACAGATGCATCTAACACTATCGAATATTGCCAGACTTAGCCAACTTTACAAAAGAAATTTCTTTCTCACTGCATATTGCTGTTTTATTTTTTTGTTGCCTTATTATAGAGAGCAATGTGGCACACACACACACACACACACACACACACACACACACACACACACACACTGTAAGTACTCCTAAACCTAAATTTTTACAAGATTTAATTATTTATGCTTCTACTGAAGGGAAACACTCAACTGTACCTACTTTTATACAGATTTTTACACTTAATTGTATTAGTGTTGTTACAGTTTGCAGTGTATACAACTGGAATCATCAATCATTATTAATAGTGTCTTGAATATCATTAACACAAAAATACTTTGATATATCATGGTATTATTTTATGGATATTTCATCCACCCTTAGTATCAAGAGACTCATACTCACACTGTATGCTTTCTTCTCTCTGTCAGTATATTTATATACATATTCATTATATATTCTGTGAATATATGGTGTGTTGCTTAATCTGAGTATGAGGGTATCCGAGTATTTCAACCTCCCAACTCTGCCAAATGTACTAGGTTAGTTGTAATGTCAGGTGAAAAACCTTATATTTCCTGTTGTGGGGATTTATGATACACTAGTGCAGTGCCCATTGAAAATGTGCTTGTTTGGACTGGGCCAGACTTTATGGTGTGTGCCGCAGCCTGCTGTAAGTGCCTATGGAGCAGGGCATATGCTGCCAGAGCGTATCCTGCCCGAGCGCAGACTATTTTACCGACACAGCTTAATTCAAGAACTGCTCATCCCAACAACTTTGCATACATTGCACGTCTTTGGGTCCTGAGCATTATACCTGCCGAATTTCAACTTTATACAGTGGCAGGTTCTACTGGTGCCAAACAGAGATAGATAGATGTTAATACACCAATAATGTTGTGGAAGGGATCATTCTTTACAATAAATATTGCTTTACATTGTACTTCTAGTAGAATTTTTGAACTTTTACTTGTAAGGGAGTATTTTTCCATTGTGGCACTGGTACCTTTAATTACCGTATACTCGACTATAAGTTGATCTCGAAGCTGACCCCTGATTTTGACCTGCAAATTTAGCTTTTTACAGAAAGCCGCATATAAGCCAACCCCCCAAAGTTGCTCCATCAATTTATTTGTTTAGCAAATTAACTTTTTTTTCTGGGTATGGTCATAGAATTCCTGTGATTTTCTGAAAATAATCCATGTACCGGTAGCTGATAAAAACTAACTGACATTAGCTGACATTAAGTTTTCTGGACTCCTCTTCCTCTTCTGAACCGCCAAACAGTTCAATGATACAGTGATGAAGGTAAGGAAAGCTTTACAAATAAGCTTTAATTATCACGGAGTTTATTTAGCATATTTAGCTGTGTAATTATTAAATGCAGCCTCAAGGGGGCACAAGCCAGTGTCCTCCTTGTACTGGTCCCAAGCCCGAATAAATGCAGAGGGTTGTGTCAGGAAGGGCATCCGACGTAAAACCTATGCCAAAGCAAAGATGCGAATCATTCCTATGACTTCCATACCGGATCGGTCGAGGCCCGGGTTAACAACGACCGCCATCGGTACTGTTGACCTACAGGGTGCTGGTGGAAATTGGGCTACTGTTGGTCGAAGAAGGAGAGGAGGAAGGCGTGTCCGTAGGCAGAGAGAAAAGAGGAAAGGCAAGAGTCTAGGGATGAGAGTAGGGACTTTGAATGTTGGGACTATGACAGGAAAAGCTAGAGAGCTGGCTGACATGATGCAAAGAAGAAAGGTGGATATACTTTTTGTTCAAGAGACGAGGTGGAAAGGTAGCAAGGCTAGAAGCTTAGGAGCAGGGTTCAAGCTGTTTTATCATGGTGTAGATGGAAAGAGAAATGGAGTAGGAGTTATCTTGAAGGAGGAGTTTTTTAGGAATATACTGGAGGCGAAGAGAGTGTCAGACAGACAGAGTGATGAGCCTGAAGTTAGAAATCGAAGGTGTGATGTTCAATGTTGTTAGTGGTTATG